>QJNY01000020.1:219281-311043 GCA_004155945.1 Monosporascus sp. mg162
CCCCCCCCCCCCCCCCCCCCCCCCCCCCCCCCCCCCCCCCCCCCCCCCCCCCCCCCCCCCCCCCCCCCCCACGAAGCTCCCGGGCCAGAGAGAACCACTGAAGCAGCCGTGCTTTGAAAGGGGCCGTCGTCGTTATCGTTATGTTCAATGGTCCATCTATCCGGCCTGCACCCGGAGAATAAGGTGCATGCATACCAGAGGTTTGTCTGCGTATGCATATAATTAAATGTTTGGTCGGTTGGCCGGCAATGTCTAGGAGGCGAGACGGCGATCGTGATATATGCCACGATTTCTTGGACTACAAGGAGAAGCTGGCAAACTAGCTAGGATGGATTGACTAAGCACCTGCATGACCCGATCCATGACGCTGAGCCAGTCAGGAATACCCGGGAGTATTCCACTCAACCAATGCATCCCCGCGGTTGGGCTGGGTATTGCATCCCAGTATCCGGCTACCCGTCAGTCAGTCAGTCAGTCAGTCAGTCAGTCAGGCTCTCCGTCTATCCGTCTTCTCGTCCGTCGCCCGCCTGGCTCCGCCCAGCAAACGGGAGAGGCGAGATACGTCGAGTGAATACCAAACAGAAGAACCCGTGCAATGACTTCTTCCCACTCGATCACCAGAGGGGCAGGTAGGGAATAGGAAATCATTAAACTCCATGGCGAGATATATCGCACGCAGGCACATACGCACGGCCAACAGACAGAGATGGCACCGTTATTGACAGCTAGGCAGACCGACCGACTGACTGACAGAACTTAACCTATGCGTAATGCCAGCCTAGCTACATGCTGATACCTGCTACCTATGTACAAGACCATATTTGTTATCCGCGAGCTCGCAAAGCGTTGATCGAACCCGCATAAGGTAGGATACGCAGTAAGTCGCGAGAGATGCTGTGCCGCCGTCGGCATGAGCATTCACATCGACAGACCACCAGCGCCGTCCGTATCTCGCTCTCTATCGACGCACACACGGACGTACACACGTACGCACGTACGCAACTCATGTACGGAAGTTCTCCGGCAGCGTATCTAAATGTATCAATCTAGGAAGAGGGTTAGGTATGCACATACATAGCTCTACTGAGATAGGCATGTTTTATACCACAAACGATATGACGTTCTCACCAAAAGCACTCCGTACATATACCTAGATCGCAGTCGCGATGGACTTTTCTACCACATGTACGTATGTACTTAATAACCAGAAGTTCGCTCTTTCTAGTTTACGTGTTTTGTTGGTCGTGCGTCATGCACGCACGCACGCACCTACCCTAAGGAGACACGACACAGGAGACCCGCAGAGATCGGGGTTCGAGGCGTTTTCTGCTATTTACGGGGCCACCTGAGACGGTAATGGAGGGGGCCCCGGTTAGAAACGATTTCTTTGTTTCTCCCACGTTTCATGCCGATTCGAGTAATGATAAGTCTAGAACGTCGCAGGACCCGCATTGCGGTGGAAGCAGAGAGAAAGGGAGAGAGAGCGAGCGGGAACGAGGGGCGGTGGGATTGTCCCCTTTCGCGAGACGACTTGTGCGCAGAAAACACGTGCAAAAGTCCGTGCGATCGACGATGTATGTGTCCTGCCTCTCCACCGCCGCCAGAGCCGCCGCCCCTCCAGCCAGCGAGCAGACAGATGTAGGAGATCGTATTCGGAAGGTGGGTTTCGCGGTTGCGTCCTGGTGGCGGCTCCATGGACGACTCTAGAGAAGGAAGACCGGACACCGCAAAAATAACAGAACACAAGAAAACCAAGGACGCAAAGGAAACCGGTAGATAGACTGCTGCAGGGGCACATCGGTCAATTAAAAGGAGCTACGGAACCAGGAAACCACAATCGTCGACTGTGGCCAAGGTCTGCGTCCATCAGTGCACCTTTTAGCTAATTAGGACGCACGCCGTGCAGGGCAGGATGCCGTGTAGCCGCACCAATGCGTGCGTTTTCTTGGAGGACCCCGGGGGGAATACGCGTCGATCAGTCTGGCTGCACCTGCGTCGCATACGCCACCCCGTTCATAGTAGGGCTATGTATACGATCTCGGAATCGATCTAGTTGCGTTGCTATAGAGCCGTCAAGCCAAGCGCGCTGCAACGTCGGGGAGCTACGAGGGTTTTGTAGAGAGTGATCGACCGCAACGGAGAGGCCAAGATGCTTCCTCTCTGGAGCCTGTAAGTACCTCTGCATCCTCGACGGCGTGGTAGAAGGATTCTCCCGCCGGATCACAACCCCGAAGCCGGGGACAATGCAAATGCAATGTAACGCTGCGGGATTCCCGTTGCGCTGCCGGTCGGAGAAAAAGGTTGGGGAGGCCGCTGGGGATGCCGCGTCGTAAACCCAACTTCTTTACGCCTGTGGCTTTGAGCAAGACCAATATACTTGGATGGACTTCCTGCTCGGCCAGGCCTTGCGGATGACGAACAAGCCGGCTGAATTACAAGGGCATGGTCGCGTGTAAAACTGACATTCGCATCACTCTAGCCAGCAAGGGAGGGGCGTGGCTCTATCCTCCATGTGATGGTCTTCGTAATCGTTAGCATGTGAAATTGGGCGTCGGCACTTCTTAAAATGTCGAGCTAACCCTTCAAATGCGACCGGAGAGTTCGCTACCGCAAACGGCCCGAGATGTGTGGATCAGTTCGGCGTACCTGCGGCTCTGTCTAGCTGCCGACATTTGACCGATCCTGGTAGGTCCATGCAAGGTTTGAAGAAATTTTTGGCAGCCCCATGCGGCGCTTGAAAGCGTTATGACGCTGGCCAACTGGGCGAGGCGGAGTCCAGAACGGGCCCCCATTTTTTGGGCCCAACCGCCTCGGTGTTAATACCAGGAGCATACCGCCCGAGAAGCGTCCGAGAGCGACCTGCTAAGGAGATACATCCGGATCTTGCGGTTGGTCGTCAGAGGTTGCCTCTGCCTGATTCCCATCGTCTTCTTTGTGGCCGAGGAGGATATCCTCAGACCCCTGCCATTGTGGCACAGTCGGCATCTCGATGGCGTCTTCGTCGTCCCAGCCATAGTCTTCGTCCTCGGTGTCGGCAAGTTCGAAATCTGTCTCGTCCAGCTTCCTCTTGCCATGCGAGGTTGACAGCGCCAAGGACGGCTGGTCGCCGTCGGTCTCAATTCCCACAAGGGCGTCCTTGCAAATCACGTTAATGGCCTTGATCGTAGGTGGAAGAAAAGGAGACAGCTTACAGATTGAATATGAAATGCAAATGCTGGCCCAATGATTCCGGGAAACGGCCTGCCATCCAGCTTCTGGATCGCAGCGAAATGAGCACTCTCCAGTTTGCCGTTGCGAATAGTCCAATCTTTGAACAGGACTAGTCGGCCGGCAATGCCTTGTTCCCAGGCCCTAGCATTAATTGCTGGAACCAGCGTGGCACCACGTTCGGCTTGCATTCTTGTGGCACACTGAGAGAGGATGACAATCAAGATGTCTCTTGCAGCGGCTAGTTTCTGTAGCGCTGAAATCAAGAACTGAAGAACCTGTAGCCGTCTGGCTGACGGTTCAGGCCCTGGGAACATCGCGGTCAGGCACATACCCATATCATAAGGGGGCGGTAGGATAGTCTTACCTTTCGACTGCTGGCGGGGTTCGAGACTCTTCGGGAACGCGTGGTTGAACAGCGCAGAAAAAGAATCTATCACTATCAGAGACGTACCATCGGGAACAGTACCCGTCGTGGGTTTACAGAGCAACGCGATAAGGTGTGCGAGGCATGGTGTTGTGAAATGGAGCAGGTCATCACTGTCACTCGCTTCCGGATGCTTGTCTGTTACCAGTGGAGAACCACGGCCGCGGGAGATCATGTCCTGTAGACGTTGGCCCCATGCCGTGTGAAATCCGTCTGGGGATATATTAATATCGTTCGGATTCTGAAGGATGGCCGAACTCAGGGCTAGGGCCTCCGCCCATGATTGAGACTGGGAAGGCGGACTGACCTACCCAGATAACCTTGCCTCCAGCTCTTAAAGCATTCACAGCCAGTTGCATCCTGCAAAGGCGATTAGAATCATAAATTTCATATAAGGAATCTCCGCTGAGATGGCCGTCCGACTTACCCTAGAGCAGTCTTGCCAGAACCCGGAGGTCCCCAAATCTCGATCACTTGTCCCCTCTGGAACCCGCCAATGCCGGGCGAAGCATCTCCGTCGTCACTTGGACCGCCAACGAGGGCATTGTCGAGCGCACGAATGCCCGTTGATATGTATCTTCGGGGATCTGTGCTAATGTCCTCGAGAGCCTGCGCGGCTGATACGGTTGGTAGACGATCTGCCGGGTAATCAGTGGTCTGGCTGCGCAGACACTGACGAAAACATCCAACTCACGTGTTGAAGTCAAGTCGAAGCTTGAAATGTCTTGGCCATGAATGGAACGATAGTCCATGGCAGCTTTTTCCGTGACGTTAATGACGGTCCCAATAAGATTCGAGACAAGGCGGGATGTTGTTGCGGCTGCAAACGTACGAAGTACAAAAGGTAGCAGCCTTGTCTGTATAGATTAACCCTCATTTCGGGGGAGAGGAAAGTCCCACATTTAGGCCCAGAGCCTCATGGCGCACGGCGCGGCGCCTGCCTCATTGCAGATCGTCTCGGATATGACCCCGCTCAGGCCTTTTCCAGTTGGGGAATTTGAGTCCGAGGGGTCGAGACTGCTTCGTACATGAACTCAGTCCGTACGAGGTATTCACTGTTCGAACTCATAACAGTCAATCACATGTTCTTGCCCAGGATCCCGGATACTGGCAAGGAAATAGCTTGTGTTCTCTGCGAAGGAAAAAAAAAAAAAATTACGAAGATATTATTTACTACATCTTCATGCGCATGGTCAAGTACCATCGCAGTAGTGCGAGCCTGCCTCCCTCTGTTTATGGGGTTATACATAGCGAATGATTATGCAAAGCCATCCTAGTAGATCTAAGTTCCTACTTCTATACATCATCCCGGATTGCTCGTCTTGTTCTTCCATATGCTCTACTCGCGACCGGCCGTTCTATGTAAGTAATACTAGGGAATGAGAAGATAGGTATTGCACTCGTTGCTTAGAGTGGAGATGCTACTGTAGTTCGTTTCCGCGGTTCGCCTGGTTACATCTGGGCCTAAAGGATAGCTAGTCTTTTCGGTTGGAGGTTTCGGAGCCTAGGGAATCGTCCCGAAGAAAGACCCAATCGCGCAACTACATTCGGGCTCGAATACAGCATCGCTCGTTTTCAATTCGCAGAGGCTGAAAGGGGCTCGGCAGCTCGAGCCATTGCTACCCCAGGACGGAGAAACTCCGTGATAGGGCTGGACATGGGAGATAGGCTATGCGATAAGACTCCCTGCTGGTACTTAGCATCATGCGAAATAAAAGCACCCATGTTAGGTATCAGCTAGTGCAAGAAACCGGCTAACTGAAAGAAACCTGGGCATATAACATGTGAAGAGCTACGACCCGGTGATGTTAGACTTACCCATCATAGGTAGTAGCTTACTACTGTTAACCCGCCAATCACAACAACCACTGACCTTCGCCTGGCAAGCGTTCAGGCCACTCCGTCAGGCAGTTTAGAACATTCCGAAGTCCGCAGCTCACAGATATCATCATTCGTATAGCGCACTTCATTTTGATTAGCAAGCCAAAAAAAAGAGGGGGTGCTAGTATCTCGCCGCGCGGAGCTCTGGTTTTGAAGGATGGCGCAGAAGTAATACCTAACGGATGCGGTCACTTGTATCAATCCGGCAAGCCGATGGAAGCCCGAGAGAACTTTTCTAGGGCCAATTTTCCCCGGGCTTCCTGGTCAGGCAATGCATGGGGGATGTGCACCCCCTTATCTGGTCTGGGTCCGGAGTCCAAGCAACCTTTCCTATTGGCTAATAAAAACCGGGGCAGCCTCCGTACCCTCTTTAAGGAGTTGAAACTCAGATCATTGCATGTTCGGTTCTGCAAGGTACGCCTGGAGCCGTTAGAGAGGATTGGTTTCGACTTTCTGGGTCTCTGACAGGTCGGCTTCGTGACACGGGGGTCTCGGTGTAACAATCCTCTCGGAGTTTTACCTGAGGCAAAGCGGGAGCAGCGATACGATACCCATGGATATGGGGCAGCGATAATGCCGCCAATAACAGGCCTGGCAGGTTCTCTTGGCTCCTCCGTTACCTTTCACGAATCAGCAATGATTTTAACGTGTCTTATGGGAGCCCTGTCTCGGCGAAATAATTCCAGTCCCCGAATGCCGTCAAACCGACAACAACAAGAGATTTCAAGGCACCAAAGGCAAGGCGGTACCTCGGGCGACATCGGGTCCGCCGAGCGAAAAATCGGAGGAGCTATGTTGGCGTGTCCACCTTGGCGCGAAAATCTCGTTACGCAACGGAGATATTTCCGGGCCGCCAATTATGCCGAGAAAATAGCCTTGATCCCGGCATCCTGGGCAATAAACGGACATCCTTGGTGGTAAACAGGTTGTTAGGAGATGTTTCTCGTCAGTGGCGATTTCGTCGATACGTGGCAGCACCTCCACAATCAACTCAGGGTCCCCGCAGCTACCTACAGAAATGCTGAGGCGTTATCCTTTCGGAGTCGCGGGGAATCTAACTCACACGGCTCTATTACCGAGTAGTAGCTTGCTTGAAGCTAAATGAGGCTCTCACCAAAGACCCGCGACAGCTTCATATCATCTGCTCTAGCTAGGGCTATCATTCATCCATACTAGCGTGGATATTTTAAGACACCACCTAGTGTCTATCACATCTCTGGCCAGCTGGCATATCCAATCCGAGGCGTAGCGTCATGGAGATCATTTAGCTGCCACTGGACCCTTAATACATTTGCTACGACTTGCTATTGAAACAAGGATATGGCAAAGCTACTCCCTGGTGCATAATTCAAGGAGAGCTCGCTGAAAACATTTGAAGTCTTTCACAGGCGACCTCGTGCTCATGGGACGAAGAAGAGTCGAATTCCTACCTCGTTGAGGCTTCGTACACCAGTGTAAAATCACATAATTGTTAGCCCAATGAGCCGCCGAACAGCCTTCCAAGAAGCGAGAACCTCCGTGTGTAATTGCGAAATCCCTCACCTCAAGAATCGGGTGGTTTAGGTGTGCCTTTCAAGGTAAAACAAATACAATACGTGAACCATAGCCGATCCATTCCTGCTAAAAGCTTAGTACGCAAACTCTCGCACCCCAGATTTCAGGGACACTACTGTGCCCCAAGGTCAAAGCGCGGAGAAACAAAACGGTGCAATTCAGGTATGTGCACTCGGAACCAGTCTCGTCATGCTCCTGTGTCCTTGACTTCGTCTACCAGCTCATTGCATTCGACAAGAAGCGCTCGCCTGATAGTCATAATATGATCCATCATACCCCCGTACTATGAATCTGAACAAGTATTTCTGATAGGAACCTGTCGTGATCCTGGTTGCAACCTACTGGCGTACCCCATGATAAGAGGTAGCTGCGAAGTCAAAATATTCTTAATCGACTGACAATATTCCCAGATAGACAAGTACTTTCATATTCCCCGACTTGGATATTACACGCGGGAACAGAAGCCGCACGCGAGCGAAGAGCGTTCGCTTGTCCGTCTACTGGTATCCATGAGGAAGCGCTTCTTGATGTGAACATCCCAGTCAGTGTGACCACTTTGCGGCTCATAAATCTAGATAGCAAGCAACCATGGGACCTTCAGGTGAGGTAGAAGCGAGCCAATCGGCGGCCGACATTACGCTCTCGCATGAAACACATGGGGGTTATGTCATTCTCTGCCCCCACGTTTTCCCCATTTTCCCACTGATAGGCTGCGATAGGATAGGCTTGGAGCGACCAGGTTTCGGTAACGCGAAATGGTCCGGGGGATTTCTTGTACCATGCCCGTTATTGCGGCTCCCCACGGGTCATTCGATGCTCTCCACGAAAAAAGGGGATCTGATGATTGACCGAGACCAGCTGAATATCGGTTGGCCGTCCAGATGCGCAACGCTGGCGTGACAGTCTGACGAGTTTCGTCCATCCATTTCACCGAAGTATTGCCTCGTGGAGCGCCCGTTGCAGTTTCTGAATGGTCCAGGAATACGAAGTACCTTGATCAAACGGCGCATCTCCCGAAACAGTTTCCTCTTGTGGGCTTAGAGCAAGGAATGATGCTGACTTTCAACAGGAGCGTCTTGGGTTCCCCCTCGTAACCATCTTTACCTGAAGGCTCAAACCCCCTCCGCCTAGATTGCGTGATGCCGCAATGTCGCTCTGTGTGAACGGCCCACAGTAGGACCTAGGTAGAGTTACAGCCTGGCTTGATAGCCCCAGAACCGTCACTTGCCTAGTTGAAGTCATACTTCGTAATGCCGACGAAATGAAGATCAAGCCAGCTCCAGGCTCGTAGTTGCCGTTCTCGTCGTCGCCAGCCTTGTTATGCCCTATTAGCTTGGCTGTCATCATTACCCCATGATCGTCCCCTTATCCCGACTCTAGCAACTCTAGCGCCAGATAGAGGCGCTGCTGTCGATGCTATTATCCTTTGGCGTCGAACCACCTGCCCACGCTAGGTAGGTACGGAAACTAGCCGGGTTTGGGGGATATTGTACATGACCCAGCGATGTGGGCCAACTGAGTAGGCATTTCGTGAGCAAATTAGATTGAAATCGCGTCGCATCTCGTATATCTTGACACCGTAGCGAGGGACAGTTTGTCCCGTTCTAAATTCTAGCCCGTTCGGGAGCCCGCTTATCAGTCTCCATCTTTCGCTGGGGCTCCCAAATTATAAAGCCGACAATATCACCATGGCTCTTATCTATTACATAGTGCGTACGCCCACACCCCGCCGGACTCGGGGCCCACGTGCGGCATGTCGTGGGTTTCGGCCAAAAGGCCTCATTCTCCGAGCCCGTGAGGAAAGGGAGGCAGGGAAGCTCTCTCTCTCTGTCGGCTGACTCGAATACGGTGTCTTGCTAACTTCAGCCCCGGCTCCTCCATGCCTTGGGTACTCTCGAAGCAAGTCTTCTCTCTTATACTGCTTTCCTTGATAGTCACAACGTTGGCAGCGTCGGGAGAAGAGTTCCCGTGTCAAATGGAATTTCTTTTCCCCTCTAAAAAGTGCGCCCGGTATTAGTAACCAGTATTCGCCTTGTTTCTTGCTATCCTCCCCACACAGACCGGCTACCCACGGCGAAATGACACATGCTGTGGACATGAGACGAGCTAGTGCGAAGTACAAGTGAAAGTGAAAAAGTTATGATGAGACTCATTACTACCTAAAAGGGTAGCACGAACAATTCACAGCATACACGTAAACGAAGGTATTATTAAGAATATTCTCTTCTCTTCCCATTTCGGCGGCATCATGAGGATAAGTCCAGAAAGCGGAGGAAATAAGACCATCTCATTTCCCCGCACACAACAATATATGAAAGAGCAACATAGGTTTTTATAAGGAGAATCTGACGATAATGGTCAGATGCGAGATCATATGTTTCGGATCATAGGGAAGCAGAAAAAAGAATTTGCTCAGATCTTTCTTGCACACCGCCTCGAGGATCCAAGCCCACACATGTGTAACTTGAGTAATACATTTATTACCATCAGTCAATAACTGATACCTCCTTCAAGCCGTGGGGGGCCTCGCCACAAGTATGACGGGAATATGTGGATACAGGAAGGCTCTCTTTTTTATTGTCATTACACAAGCATGCTCTGGCACAACACAGCATTAAGGTTTGGGAGGCTTTGTGGGGTTTTATGATCATCTTTCATTACACCCTCTGCCGTAGCCCTAACCTAACAGTTGCGAAGTTATCTTCTAAGACTTTGCTAAGCCTTGCCCCCAAACCACAGGTTCATGCTTTTACGCCCACTGACCTCGGGAAGGGATCTCACACATCATCTTAGTTATGCACAACCATAGATTACACGCCCCCCCGCCCTCCCCCCTCACCCCCCCGGTTGTCGGCCAGCCAAAGGGGGTTTCGCTGAAGGTAACTGTAGCAGTGCCCCCTGTTGTTGTATTGCTTCTACATAATAGATTATGTAGATACAACCACACATGCCTGAATAAGTTCACCCGCATTCCCGCCCGACCTGGGGGTGCGTCAGCCAAACGCCCCAGGCCCCGATGTGCAACGTAGTCCCCAAGAAAAAATTGACTTGCCTAAGTTAGTTGGTCTTTCGGGAATAAACTTTTCTTTTCTTTTTTTCCTTCTTCGTTTTTACCTCATCCAATTTTGTTCTCAGCAGCGCTCCACGTCCAATTGTGGGTGGTAACACCCCCAGCTGCGCCCCCCTAACTTGTCGCCTCCAGGGCCCCATGGTCCTTATCCAACCCACCTGCTACCTTATGTACCTGGTATGGTACGGGCCAAAATCTCCCCCTCCACCCTTCAGGGTCTCCTAGTGGCTTCCCCCAGGACTACCTTGTACTTCTCCACTTACTTGGCACGGAAAGGTCGCTTGCTCGCCCACTCGGCCCACTCTTATTAGTTGAACAGTGGAATTCCCGGGCCAAATAACAGAGACGTAGCAGACGCCCCTGGCATGGGCCTTTTGTGCACAACTGCACTACGCCCTCAAGTACTAGTATTAGTTAAGCACTTTTTGCGGTTGACAGCCTTCCCAACCTTTTCGACCCCCCCGACTCATTTAAATCCATACCATAACCCCCCGTTTCCCAAAAAAGTTTCTCCTTCGGTATTCTACTTGTAGACTTTGGACACACCCAGTCCAAGTTAACCTAAACTCTCGACCTTCAACCCCAACGACTAACACAACGCTACCTCACCACGAACCTTACACCCACTCGTCTGAGCTTCGCGGCGGAGGAACCAATAAGAGTAGAAAATTATCTTGGGGAAGCACTCTACCGACGATTCTACATCAGGGACGGAATTCCTCTCAAAGGGAGTCTTTGTTAAACCCGGGTTTCAGAGAACAACTAGGATTTCGAGGCGGAGGACACTGCCACCGGGCTGGCGATCACATGCAACGCTCACAATCAGCGGTTGATTTCTCCAACCTGCTGAACCCGGAATCTACGCCACCCGCAAAGGATACCCAAACGGCTCCAGTACAAAAGGAATCCGACGGAGACGTCGAAATGGCTACCGTCACCATGATCCGTCCGAATGGCCCACTTCCGAGTGGCCAACCTGCGGAGAATCCCAATGAACTCCCGCGGCCATACAAGTGTCCTCTCTGCGACAAGGCTTTCCACCGTCTGGAGCATCAGACGAGACATATCAGAACTCACACTGGCGAAAAGCCACACGCATGCCAGTTTCCTGGTTGCAGCAAGAAGTTCTCCCGCTCAGATGAACTTACGCGGCATTCGAGGATACACAACAACCCGAACTCGAGGAGAGGCAATAAAGCTGGGCAGGCGGCGCACCACGGCATGGGTCACTCTCTATCCCCGGACTCCATGTTGTCTGGGCCAAGATCGATCAAATCTGCACCGAATTCTACTCTTGTTTCGCCGAATGTTTCTCCGCCTCACTCATATTCTTATGCCATTCCGCCTTCGGTGCCACTCCACTACAACCGGGGATTTCCTGGAGCCGGTCCACTTTCCGCCCATGGTATGGACGTCGGCATTTTGGCCACCGCTACCAGTCAGTTGGAGCGAGAGAACCTGAGCCTGCACCAGTCAAGACACCATCCGTACTACTCGCATAGTCTTCACAATAGCCGTGGTCACCTCCCCTCGCTCTCTGCCTACCACATGTCCAGGACTCATTCGAATGATGAGCATCACGATGACCATTATTCCCGCTCCACCCGCTATGCGAAAAAATCGCGGCCGAATTCGCCGAATTCTACTGCTCCCTCTTCCCCGACCTTCTCTCACAACTCTCTCTCCCCCACGCCCGACCACACGCCGCTTGCTACGCCAGCTCATTCGCCGCGCCTTCGGCCACATTACGCTGGCGTTGAGCTGCCTACTCTACGTAACCTCTCCTTGGGCCACACGCCGGCCCTAGCTCCCCTAGAGCCTCAGATGGAAGGGAGTCTATTTCCAACTTCCCAACCACACGGCAGTGACGGAACGCGATCCAGCGGCATGTCCTTGGCTGACATCATCAGCCGGCCAGATGGAAGCAGGAAGCTTCCGGTCCCCCAGGTTCCGAAAGTCGCTGTCCATGACCTTCTCGCACCGAGCGATGGATACAACGGTCACAGCGGCCGGAGCTCCGCGTCCGGCAGCTTAGCCGGTGGCGATCTCATGGATCGATTGTAAAATTAGTTTCGGCAGACCTGGAGCAACCATCACGGCATGATTTAACGACAAGGGCATAGAGGCATATATAGAAAGAGGTAGGCGTTCAATGGAGGTTTCCCCGTTTTAATACCCAACAATCGATTGTCGATTACCAGCGAGGCGGGGAGGTTGGTTGGGGCACTTCTGTCACTGGGCTTTTTGGTATATTTGGCGGCGGGAGGACAACATTATAGATTCGACACAACTCATCAGCGGGCTAGATCTCCTCTTACCAGCGAGCTATCTCGGGAGCTTTAGGCTTTCTATTCGAGACTTACTTTCTTTGGAAGCCTCGGCGGACGAGAAAAGCGTTAATTTAAGAACTCAGTTAAATCTGTTTCATGCTGCCTGGTTCTATGGTGCCTCTCTCTTATTGTGAAAAGCCTATTACTCTATATCTGTTGCTGCAGAAATACATTAATGGCAGTCTAATGGTAATTAGGACAGGGGGCAACCTTTTCGCTCGTCAGTAGAATATCGTTGCCTGTTGCTCGATCTATGTTAGCTGTGGTAAGAAGAGATGTTGGTTCCGTTATTCGGCTGAGGCCAAGAAAAAGCCCCCAAGGACTTGACTGCGCCTCGTTACAGTAGGTGTCGCAAGCCTGCCTGCGTGCGGTAGACTTTGCAGTTTCGACTTACAACACTTACCTAAACCTATCACTCGCTGTTTACCGACTGGTTGGTTGGTTCTGTGATGTTTCGCGTATCCTCCACTCAACCCCCCAACCCCCCCACAAATGTTGTCGTTCCTCGCGGCGTTTTACACGTAACTTACTCCGTACCCCGTGGGAAATACCTACGGACACGTCCCAGTCCCCAGATTTCCTGCCGGAATTCCGTCTGGGGGCCCACAAAAAAAGGGGGTTCGGGCTCTACCATACACTGTTTCTACGTTATGTACATGCGCGCATACGCAGCACAAAGACGTACGCACGTACGCAGGCTACTACCTTCCTACCTACGTATATATCGCCCAGAAAAAACAGAGGGCGCCAAATATAGCTGCGCGATCCTGGGAGAGCGGGAGGACGCCCGGTCGACGTGTTGGCGCCCCATTCCTCCCGTTCGTTGCCCTGCGCCCTATGTAGGTACGTAGTGGTGCGAGGACGCGAATATGCACAGGATGCTTTCAGTTTCGTCGTATAACCAAGTGGAAGCGGACCGCGTCCTGATGATTCATCGTACCTAAATGAATGAATGAACACCTTGCGCTGATCATGGGGCCGGCGATCATATGTGATGGCTATAGCTAGAACCTATAAAAACCGACCCGCACCCTAACTCCGTATGATCTAAGTTTAGGTTATGTATCATTCGCTACGTTTTTCTTCGTCATTCATTATCTCACTCCCCTGCCAAGCCCGCACTGATTTCGACTCAGTGCATGCATCTTCGGAACCCCCGTCCCCTCTGCCTGCCTTGCATGTTGTGCCCTTTATCGCAACAAACCCACTGTAAAGGGGGGGCGGTTTCGAAACAGGACGCTCAAAAGCCCGGTGGGGAAACGGGGCCGTAATAAAAGAACCAGTAGCGCCCCCAAAACGAGGCCCCTCCGGTTTCCTTCATTTCCCTTCCTCCAGTCTCAGGGACGGTTGCGGTGGCAGGCGAATTGCGGCCGTCCATGTCAGCAGGCAAGCAGGCAGGCAACCCTACAACGCAGTCAGCGTAGACAAGGCAGGTCGCCAGCCCTGCCGAGCCCAGTCCTGCCCCAGCCTACCCGCCCACCTGACGAGGGGTGATCTCGTGCTCCGTGTTCCCTCGGACGTCCCCGAACCGCCTTGCCATCCCCATCCAATGCGCCGGGCGCTATACTGTACGACACTGCCGGGGCGGGCAGCCAATGGCGGGGGAGGGGCAACAAAAAGGAGGCGCTAGGGGTTATTATTGCCTTGTGACCGGCTTGATGGTCTCTCTTAATCTCCCCCGAGACTCTCTGTGTGTGCTCTGCCCCCAATGAGGTGCTGCTTTCCAGGCTGATGATGATAACTCACTAGAACGTAAAGGCATTGGTCACAGTATCATGTTACCTGGTGCTGGGTGCTGCTCAGCCTGGCGCGCCCCTACTCCAACCCCACTAGAGCCTGCTTAGAGTAGCGACTTGTCACCTTGTACACACAACTAAAAAAAGAACCATGAGACGTGGCGCGCAGGGTAAGGACATCTCATCCAACCCCCCCTTTTGGTTACGTGATACTACTCACGTATTCCTTTATGCCGCAGGCCTTTTCAGCTCGGCAAACGATCCTCGCGCTCGGGGTTGTAGGTCCGTTATCGGTTGGCGAAGCCGAGTTCTGCATATATAGGCTATTGCATATTATATCTGTGTGTCAAAATGTTCTTATGTAGTGATGTCATCGTCGAGGTTCTCAGTTGGTGTAAGGGATAGGTATCAAAATCATCTGAATCGGAGACCCCCCAAGGCTCTGCGTTAGACGGTTGCTGACTGCCTGCTTTGCTACACCTGCCACCACCTGGACGGACTTTGAGCCGTTATCTTCTTACTAACTTAAAGGTATGCGTTATAGGTAGGGCTATGGATCCTGACGCGAAGGGGATGAGGATCTGGAGTGCACGGGGCCGCATTTGGAGCCCCCCGGGGGGGGGGGGGGGGCGCTACCACCCTCGTCACTAATCATTAGAACGAAGAAGATATCCTGGGATTTGGGTTTTCTTTTCCCGTCCGTCTTTGTGCATATGGACGCTCATCTACTACTTGGACTCTGTTTCCACCCCCGGGGCCATCCTCACTATACCTCCTCCTATTATGAAAAGGCAAGTTAGTAACCAGGCTTGCCCAGATAAAGCCACGCTGTCACAGTGCCAGCGACAGCTGGGTTCGCATGTGAAAATGGAGACATGCATATGTCTGTTTCTACCCTAGCTCAGCAGAAGCAATAATAGCGGTTATAACTCTGCGTATTGCCCGGACAACTCATGCCAGCTAAGATTAGGGCGAGTCAAGTCGACCGTGAGAAAAAGTTTCGCGGGAGCTCAGCGTCCGAAAAGCTTCAGACGTCAGGGGGTAATGCGACAGTGATGAGACGCAAATAGATAACATTAATAGTCGCTGCGTCGACCCCAATGGCAAGGCACGGCTGTTGCAACGCCTATCTCGGGCGAACTCTTCTCGTCGCTCACCGCAATTCCAGAGATCAACAATGGCGTGAACAGTTGTTCGCTGGGGGCATTGCGAGACGACGCAGCTGCCGCTTTGATTGCCCACAAAGTTAGGCCGCCGGAAGGGTAGTGGCTTCGACGATAAAGGTCCAGACCTTTCTTGGCTTTAGAGTTAGTGTGGGGTAATGATTGCCCATGGAGAGAGTTGGAGTGGTCGCATAAAGTTCGTTCGGTTCCCGATTCGTCTGGAGTGCGACGCCCTATGATAATGGATACTTGCTTTTGTCTTCCTTGGGGTGCTGCCTGGGGTAAACTTTCCCTGGGCCGCATCCTATCAAAGCTCAACTGGTGTCACATTACGTACGTATCTATTACAGGGCGACGCAAGAAAATTTTCATCACTTCCCGGAGACCGCCTTTTGGCGTAGAGGCTAGAGACTTCATCTGACAGGATAAGCCGAGCAGACAGAGAGAGACCACAGGTTGGGGGAGCACGCCCACAGGTTGGGGGAGCACGCACTGTCGAGCCGGCTTATTTTCGTCGTCGCACTTGGAAGGACTTGGTGACGTTCTTGCGGTTGACAGGCGCCCAAGCTTCGGTCGTTCTATCAAGCAGCGCTTCTTACAATTCCTGCCTTTTATCAGTGGTGATGTCACTTCAACATCCCCACATAAATAGGCATGTGTATATGTACGACATGTCCTAATTAGCCCAGTTTACCTGGCTTACGCACCTGGGTGGATAGGAGTATGTCGGGCTTTTTCAGAATGCGGTTGTTAAATACTCTTCCAATAGAAATGGTCCAACGTACCTTATGTGGACCAACCGTCCAAATATCTTTTAGCGAACCAAAACCATTTGCTGCTATTAGATTCTGGTTCTTTGCAGCTTATTGGCAATTATCCTCATGTCCGTACATTTTAGCAAAAAATTGAAAAGTTTAATGGCTATCGATTGGGTGCATCATCGCCCGATTAGAAAGTTAACGAATCTACAACTGCACGTACGAATCTTCAGTACCCTAGAATTACCTGGGGTACGAGCCCTAAAGTACATCGTCCGAAAATCTCCATGTAACTTCAGAATCAGCCACTTCTTCTGAAAAAGCCAGAACTGCTTCATGATGTGAGTGGAGAGCTCATGTTCCCTCGCGCCATAGGATGCCAAGTGGCATTCTTAGACAGATTATCGCCTGGGCGAGTCTTGGCTGGAGTCGTGGGCGATAGAGAAAGTGACGGAGACGCCCGACTCATTCACAGGTAGCATCTGCATGGCGGTGCAGAAGCAAATACAATGAAGCCAACGGGGAGCCCGTTTTGGCGGTTTGTCTTAGCATCACCAAGGCTCAATATGCGAGCACCGAGCCTGATACAATGCATCGGTAATCGGAGAAAAGGAATACGGGACAGGATGGGCCGGTAATTCCCTTACCCGATAGACGGCCAAAGGGCGTCATAATAACACTCTCCTATAGCTACGCCAAGCCTCGTTTTTATTCGCTCAATCTGACCCAATCAACTTCCTCTAATAGAACCCCTTTAGCCCTTTACGGCTGTTAGTGGCTAAATCTTTTTCTGTTTTTTGTTGGCTATCTATTGGATAAGTACATACAGTCTGTCTCTAGTATTGCGCAATCCTAGTGCTGATCCATAATCCTACAACGGAAAGTTCAAGCCAGACGAGCCAAGGCAAGGCTGGATGAATACGTAGATGCTATCTTTCTGTGGGACATGATTATGAGGTGCGTGGGGATTATCTCCACAAGGGTACGCAATGTGGACAAAATAACTGATAATGACAATGGTGCGTTGCGGGTCTCGGACACTATCAAAATATTTGTCCTCTTCAAGTCACAGCGGTATTTTTAGCTGGTTGTCCCCACCACACGCCATACGGAGTTAGGATAGATGATCTATGACCTCGTCGGTTTCGTTTAAGATAAATAATCTTCGAATACTGGAAGCCTGCAATAGCGGTAGCATCGGTAGAACGCTCTCCAATGTCCCACCCCATACGAATTTGTATGTGATTCTACATGATTTAAAAATGGCCTGGTGGAGGTAACGAACGAAGAATGCCCCCTAGAAGTTGTATTACGTATCATTCAAGAGACTGCTTACGTCACGCTTTTAGGAATTGCTTCGTATCTCGGAGAGGGACTGGATGACAACTAAATTCACGATCATACATACGATAGCACACTTGAAAAGAATGGCCAATAGTCGACACGGCCAGCCGGGGGGAGCACCTCCTGCGGCCCGATTTGCGGGGCAAGAGGTTCCCCGTACTCACGCCCCGCAGCCTTGTACGAATGGGGTGCAAGTCTTCGGCCTCGAATATCTGGCTATCCGGCTTTTCGGCTCCGGTCCCCGTATAACCCAATCCCCCATTTCACTTCGCCTGGTGGTGAGTTATGAATGCTTTCATCGGAACGTCAGAGAATCGAGACCACGCCCCAGCGGGTGCAATCTCTCAGTCAGTACCACAATCCTGGCTGCCTTCCAGGAGAGCGCCATGGTTGCCATGATGGCAAGCTAGCTTTAGACATGGTATTCTCGGGGAAACTCTCGCTTACGTCGATGGGAAAATGCGACGCGACAGAGATGCATGTTTCCTGTCCATGGCGCAGGCCAAGCTATGTGAGACCGACAAGCGAAGCCCGGGTAAGCCTCCGATATATTGACGTAACGGCCCTAGAATTGTGTTCATGGGTTCGGGCGATGCTCCGCGTTAAATGGTGATGGCCCCCCTTCTTTGCCAATGTGGTACCTGTGACTAAGGAGGCCCATCCTCTCGATTTGAGGCCAAATACGTTACCATGCTGGGAATCCGAACCGCGTCACCCCGATGAAGACAGATCTCTCACAGCTGCGTCCGATCTGAACGCATCCGATCTAAGTGCATGGGTTGCAGGAGTGCAACGAATAGGCCACAGCGCATTCCTACGATAGTGCGGAATTCTATATGCCTCATCATTATCTTCCAACGGTCATATTAATCCGATATTAACTCCCAGGACAGGGAACTGGGAAGGCGGCACAGTCGCCTACATAATACAAATGGCCAGCTGCCTCGCCAACTTGGCGACAGCAGCACATTGGTACGGATATTCTCATTCAGACCGCTCCATTCTCAGGACAAGAGAAGCTGGGATACACTGCATTGGAAGTAGTGTAGGTACGGCGGCTGCCGTAAATTCCCAGCCGCGAGGCGATATGGGTAATGGATTCAGGTGGTGGATTGGCATGGCATCCAATCTGAGGCCTAATGGCAGAACGGAAGAGAACATCACCCCGAACTCTGCCTACCAGTACCCAAAGGAGTCAGTATTACCCCGTACAGATCCGATATAACGCAACTAGTTGTAACGAGCTACGACGAAGTCGCGTTGATATAGTCTCGTCAAATGTTTTGTATGTTGCGCCCTTTCACGAGGAGACGCTTCCCCTCGTCGAGCCTTTCTATCCCCAAAAAAGGCCGACTAAAGCAGCGGCTGGCTACAGAATGTTAATCGATCGCATGTGCCAACGATGTCTGGTCGTGATCCCCCTAGCTTGATTAGCCATCCTTCGTCATCTACCCATCATCGGCCTTTCGACGTTCCACATCGAGAGGTCGCACACGATAGACCAAGCATTCCAGGGCTCCGAGTTCCAACCGCTGGCATGTGAAGGACCTTTCGAGTCTTCAGGCGCGAGGATAAAATAGGGGTGCATTTGTGCGGGGCGCCAATAACAGCGACACGGAGGTTTCCTGCCTGTCAAAAGTCCGTCCTGCTCCAAGAATCAGCCACACCCCCTATTCGCCCTTGAGGAGACCTGAGATTGAGCTGATATTGACTTGGACTGAAAAGAACCACTACATTTGGAAGAGGAACGTATCGCTTTATTCCGCGAGTTGCCAGGGAAGTGCCATGCTCTTCTAGAGCCAGCTACGGCAAATGCCATCCGGACCGGCAGCTCCTCTTCTAGTTGGGTGTCATTAGGTCAAGACAAGTGCGTCGGGTTTTCTTGTCCATACCGGCCTTGGAGTCTAGCAAAGACTCGTTGGGGCACAGAGCCTTGGTGTTGCTGGACCCTGCAACCCATAGGCAAGTATTATTGAGCAATCAGGTATTGTATATTGACAATAGCCGACCTCCATCTAGATCCCTAGGCCTCCGCTCCGCCCTTGTTCGCACTTCGCATACCAACAGCATACTGGAGCACTTGCGGCTTGACATCTGCGAAACTGGGAGAGATCTTGCGGGAACCACTGTGTCCAAGTTTATCCACTACGCCCGTATCTGCCTACATGCTATCTAACCTTCTATGTACAGGGGCATAGCCAAATCCTGCATACGCGCACATCATCGTGTAAAATATACCTTGCAAGAGCCTATCGGCTGCGTGCCCGCATACGGCAAGCCAATATATCGTTTCCCGGGGAGCCGCAATCAATCTTGCATAGCTCTCCACTGTACGAGCCCACCCGCGCCCATGTATGGATTGCACCCGGAACAGGAAAATCTTTCAGGGGTCGCGTCTCGCAACCACACAGCTATTAGTTACTGAGGGGAAGAAGCCCTGTCGACGTGACATTTTCTTCATTTCCCCTCACGCGAAGGCGGTGCGTCTGCTCTTAGTCTATCTCTCTGCTGCTGCAACGACGCCTGCTCGATGCGACGAATATCTAGGCTTTTATAGGTCCTGTTTTCGCCCTTCCTGCTGTGGAACCACCTACCCCGTCGTCGATGCGGCGCGTACTACAGGCACCTGGCCGAGATGCTGCCACCAACGAAACATCTCTCTTCAGTCCCAGTCCTAGTGATACTACCCAAGCACCTACCATACGTGCTCTCTGCTCGCCTGGTAGCTGAGGTAGGTGGCACAACGACAGCCACAAGGAGTCCGCGTGGAAAATGAATGGGGGCCCGGGATCATCATCCTCCTCGCCGCCTCGGCGCACCCAATAGCCAGCGATCTTTTTTCCGATATACGAAACCGCGTGGCACCCGTTTCGCACCGGTGAAGAGCGCACCCGCATCCTCCTCGGAAATCGACGAAATTCCGCACCCCCTAAACACGCGCATGCATCTTGACCCTGTCGTCGTGCATGTGGTGTAGGTAGGTAGAGTCGCTGGGGAATCCATCCTGCATCGCGTCGCCAAGCTGCAGGCACAGTGCCAGACATACATACATACGTACATACACCTCCTCCACCGCGAGGAATCCTTGTCGGGTGTCGAGGTGCTGTGGACTGGGGATCGAGTGTGAGTCCACCACTTGAGGCACTTCGGCCCGGCCAGACTGTAGAACGTGGAGCTTAGCTAATTCCTGGCCGTCCAGTTGTTGCTTTGACGATCGTGTGTTTCAGCGCATCTGCGTCGCATGGGGTTGTATGTTCTCTTGGTTTGGTCGAGAAGATCGGCCAGTCAGTCGTCGTACCGGAGTGCGCCGACGAGGAGTTTACCTATTACGTTGCTTGTTTTCGTGTCGTGCCGGGTGCGTCCGTCCTTGCCCTGCATCGTACCACCGTCTGCCTGGGACTTAGGACTTGACTCACCGGGAAGAACATAACAATAGCGGGCCCCGGATATTAGGCCGCTTCAGCCCTAAGTGAGTACCTAGTTTCCCGAACGTCGCATCAGCTTCACACAGAGATCCGCCTGTTTGTAACGTCACACACGAATATAGACGTTATGTTATTTACCTGCAGCTCTCGAAGACGTCTTCGTTAAGGCTTCCTCATTGAAGGTCAACGTTCTCGGGAGTGTATACTCCGAGATGGCTGCTATGTGGATTATTGAGATTTTCGGTGATCTCGACTCTAGTTACCGAACGTGGCTCGCAGGACGATCCACCTACCAGTGGCTTTCATGCGGGCCGGACCCGCCTGCTCCCAACGGGTGCAGCGAGCTAATACCTCGGAGAGTGTACGTAACTAATATATTCCACCGCGACGCTTCTGGCATGCGGCATATGCAGCACATGCAGCCGTCGACGTCGAGGGGTGCCCCGTCCCAGACACACCGGTGGAGTATTCGACGCCCGTGGGCCCTGTCGGTATTGGGTGACGGTTATGCAGATTCACCACCCATCCATCGATTCGTGCTTCATGCTCGTCATGGTTCTTTTGGATTGCTCCGCCGTCGAGCTCCCGTCTAACCCGATACGGGAGCCTCAGTCCGGGTCGAGATCTCTCCCGACGTCTCCTACGTCGGACGGGAGATCAACACTACAAAGTGGCAAGAGGGACGAGTATCGCAGACGAGATGCTCGACCGTGTTAACGATGGTTAGTAGCGAGTGGCTATTTTGCCTCTGGCGCGGGATACTGTCCCGACGGGGGAAAGAGACCACCCTTCCGATTCAAAGGGGAGAAGTCGAATTACTACTATTATATCGGACATGGGGCTAGCATTGACATGCATAGTTCAGAGAACATACCAATCCACTGACTTCTTCAATAGCTAGGCATTTGAACACATAAACGTATACGCCCAATTGATACGTGTTAACGTCCTTTTCGTGCTAATTTTATTTAGTCCCTGGAAGTTCTCCGGAGCTGGAGCCAGCAGAATACTTCTGATGATAAGACCGATATTGAACCAACCCAACGGGAAACAGCAGAAGAGGCACACGATGTTCCGTCTTAGGATGCGCGTGTCTACGACTAACACCGACTGTTGTGGTAGATGGCGGTCTTGCAAAGCACGAGTCCTGATATTCCGTGCTGAGCCGGGCATGCCATGCCATGGTCTGCCGAGAATCTGCAGTTAAGATGGAGTCGATAAGCCAGGACGATGTGCCTCTATATCGGAATGTCTTTTATGAGGCGGATACGAAAAGTTACTTTTCACAGCCGCCCCCGCCCCCCGGCGCGTGCGTCCGTGCATGTCCGAGAAAAGGGGCAAGAGAGTTGGTTCTCATGGCAGCGCAACAGCACAGCGCGGCGCCTCGGAGGTTAGCTGTATAGAGAGCGAATAATATAACCGCCATCTAGCCACCTACACAGAGTATACAACCACTTGCCACGAAGCACAGTATTTACTATCTATTAAAAATATATATGTATCTAGATACCACTCACAAACTCACCGGCCCCACTCGCGGATCATGAATAATGATGGCCTCCCCCAAATTAAACCGACTTTAGGTAGTAGTATTCGCCACGCCGCCGCGCCATGCTATGTAAGTGTCTAAGGACGTATAAGAATTGTGTGAATGTGTAATGTCTGTATGTCATCGGCCAAGGCGATGGAAAATGGGACGCGATGCCATGCCGTGCGATGCCTTGTAAAGTATAACGGGTATACGCCTCTCACCCTCTCAGAGTTCTCGAAAGCCGAACCCAACCTGATTAGATCCGATCCAAAGGGGTGCCCTCCCTCCCTTTCTTGCGATAGGTAGGGCAGCCCGAGTCGCTCATCTACTTGAGTATCTTCATCTAGTCTAGTAGTTCCCGTGGCGGACAAAGCCGTCGACGATGACCTCTTATTACCGCATCTCTCATCTATCTCGCGCTCTCTTCTCTGAGGTGCCTCCCTCGCAGTTACTAGTAATTTGTTACGTAGGCTCCTTTATCCAGCTAGCTGGCTCTAGGCCCCTGGGCTAATAGGCAGGCAGGACTGTGCGAGGACGAGACAGACAGTGACCCACACAGCCAGACGACAGCCCGCATTAGGGACTCCGGGACCTCTGCAGCTCCAGCGGACTCTGGGGCTCTTGCTGTTGCGGGGTCAAGGGATTTTGCCGCGGACTCCGGGGGCTCAAGGGCCCGCGGCTGCCCTTGGGACTCGGAAGCGTGCCCTCGCCCCTGCTTCCCTTCCGCCCCTTGCCGACGATCTTCTCGGTCCAGTTCCAGCCGGGACTGCTGGCGCGCCCCAGCTGTTCCCCCTCTTCCTCTTTGTCCTTGTCCTTCCCCTTTCCCTTTCCCTTATTACCCTTATCGCGCGTCTGCTGCGTATGATGAGGTCTGTTGTTGGCGAGGTGCCCGCCATATATCATGACGTCGTAGTCGATCTCGCTCTCGTCGCCACTGTCGGCGAAGTCGCGGTCGCTCCAGGAGCCCCAGTCGGCGCTGCTGTCGATGCCGAGACCGTTTGGACGGGATGACGGCGACGGCGGTTGGATGTGGGGGTTCTGCTGCCCTTGCTGGTTGTTGTGGTGTTGGTGATGAGCGGCGGCGGCGCTATGCGACGCGGAACCACCTTTCTCCTGCGCCGCTGACGAGGACGAACGCAATTCGGGTACCGTGTCGCGGGCCTCGAGCGCCTCGCTCGCCGTGCGGCCGTGGGACGACGCGGCGATGTTATGGGCTGGTGACTGCTTCTCTGGCCCCGGCACGTGGGGGGAGCCACCGCCAATGCCATTGCCATTGCCATTGCCACTGCCGCCGCCGCTTCCGCTCTCGGCCCCGGCGGGTTCGCCGTTGCCCTTACCCCTTGCCGCGGTATCGTCCTGGGTGCTTGTCTCGGTGCCGGTGTTGTCCGGTGCCTGTTGGGTGGGCCTGGCGCGCTCGGCGCCGGTCTCGAGGTCGTCGCGCGTGCGGGCGGCGGCGGCATCGCTGAAGTGGGCATCGCAGAGGTGCTTGACGACTGGCCAGCCGTAGGCGTTGGCGAAGGTGCGGCGCACGATGATGTTGTTGTGCGCGGCGGGCTCGAGTTTGACGAGCACCTTGCGCCAGCTGAGGTCGCGGTGGTACGCCCGCGCGATCTTCTCCTCGACCTTCATGCTCGAGCTGTCGACCATCACGCCGCTGCTGTCGTCCCCGCCCTGGTCCCCCCGGTCGTCGTAGTAGTCGCGCGCCGAGAGGCCCGACTCCTGGCGTCCGACGCTGTCGGGGTCGTGGCTCTGGGTCGAAGGCGACGGTGGCTTGTCACCTTTGGAGGACTTGCGGCGAAGGGATCCGGTCGGCCGCTTCTTGAGCGGCGGCGGCGGAATGTCAGACGGGTGATAGACTCGATCGTGGAAAATGGTTCGCGGGCGGCGCGAGGGATCGATGAGGAACTCTACCGGCGGATACTTCGGGTTCAGTAGATCCCCGGCAGCCTCAAAGAAAGTCGTCCGAGGGGGAGCAGGCACCCCGTTCTCGTGGTCCCCGCCCGACTCGTGCCCAGTTGTCACTCTCGACGTGCTCGAGGACGCGGAAGTCGTAGTTGCGTCGTCCAGCTTTATAGTCTGGCTGCGCTGGTATATCCTGCTCTCGCGCGGGGAGCTGGAGGACACCTTCTGGGTCTGTGCCTTTGACTCACTCGAGCTTGACTTGAAGAAATTGAAGAAGCCCGAGAAGGTGAAGTCGTTGTTCGTCTGAGAGTTCTGCGACGGTTCGTCCTTATATGGCGTCCTCGCCAGGCTGAGACTCTTCCGATCGTCCTCGACCGTTGCGTTGCTGGGTGGCTGCGGCACTTCTAACGAATCGGCGTGTTCTTCGGCATCCTGAGCCGAGCTAGTCGCAGTCTGTATGGAAGACGTCCCTTCAGCCTCCGGAACCCACTGTTCTTTCTTGGAGGACGCGTTGACGCCCGTGAGCTCGGCCCAGCCGAAACCGGCCAAGGTCTCCACCAGCCCGGCTTCCCTCCGAGCTTTCTCGACCCGGCCGAGACCTTGCCAGTCCAGGAAGAGGAGACAGCTGGTACGAAGCGGCACGATGCCGTCATTCACGACGTTCGAGTATAACGTCCGATTGCGGAACTTCTTCAACGCAACGTGCGCAGGGCCGGTGGGAAGGATACGAAGCAGGGGTTTCGACTCCGGCTGGGGCTCTCCCATGACCTTCTTATGGGCGGTTTCGCCGAGAGTTCCAACTATCGCGCCCCAGCCGCTCCTCGCGATAGTAGGCGCGCGCCAGGTGAGGCCCAGGTCTTGGCCGGTCCTCCCCACGAGCCCGAAGTCGAGGGCGAACTTGACATATAAGGGGTTCTCGTTGCTGAGCCCCAGCATCGGAGAGGCAAGGGCGATGAAGTTAATTGGCCGAATAAGGTCGAAAAACTGGGGTGAGTGCTTCTGGATGTAGGCAATGGCATATGTCTGGACGAGGCCGCCCAGGGAGTGCCCAATAAAACTGATGCTGGTGATCTGAAATGCCCGGCTGTCTTCGTGATGGTTCTCCCTGTGAATAGTACTGTTCTTATGAGCCGAAGACGTATTGGACTCGTCTCTTGATTCTTCTCCCCGGAAAGCGGACGTAATACCTCCAGCGGCTTTCTTAGCAGTCGGTAGGTAGGGCTGGTCCGGATACGTCATGGAGAGCACAAACCGTGCCAGTCGCTTGCCTAGGAATTTGATGCCCCTTTCGGTCCGAGTCACATTTCCCGAGAAACCCCGCGCGATGACTTCCTCGTCGTCGTACTCCTCTTCCTCTTCCAGGGACACGGTCATATCCCGCTCAGCCTCGCCAGACGCCCCCGGTTGCTGCTGGTTCCCGTCTCGAGCATCTTCTCTCTTTTCCCGCGCCCTCCTCGCCCTTGCATCTATCTTTGCTTGCCTCACTGTCCTATCAATGCTCTCTTTCATATATAGCATATCGGCCCCGAGATTACTATGTAAGCCGTGCGTCAGAATCACCAGATGGACCTTCTTGGGCCTCTTCCTCGTCTCCGAGCCTCCCCTGACATCCTGCGGTGGCTCCGTGACGCTATGGACCGCCGCCTCTTCCCCTTCGGACTTGGTCCTCCCGTAGTCCCATTCGCGCCAGCCCGGTAGCTGCGGCGTATTCCACAGACTCGCCGTGTCCTCGACCTTCATCGTGATAGCCCTGGAGAACACGCCCTTAGGCTGTGCGGGATGATGTCCGTCCTTGGAACCGATGCTCTGTTGGAAGTCGGCGACCCTTCCGGGCTGCGGTACCTGCGCCTGGTTCCCGAGTACGGGCACGCTGCTCAGACTCAAGCTCTTCTCGTCGCGCGCAAGCATGACCTCGTACCCGACGGCGGCGCTCGCCGAGAAGATGACCTGGCTCGTGACCTCGACGATCCACGAGGCGCTCTCCTTGTTGCCGTCTCTACCCCCCGCGGCGCCGGCGTCGGCGAAGTCACCCCTCGAGGCGCCGGCGCCGGCGCTCTGCCGTATGTCGTCGGGGACGGTCAGCTTGCACAGCCAGGTGCCGCCGGCCTTGAGCATGGGCTCGTGCTCGGGGACGCCATAGCGCCGCGGGTTCTCGAACTTTGTATTGGGGTCGAAGTGCGACGGGTAGGCGGAGACGCACAGCGTGTAGGGGCCGTGCACGAAGGCGGCGCGCAGGGGAATAGGCGAGGTGTTGCGTATGCGCAGGTACAGGTACTCGGGCGAGGGCAGGATCCGGTCGCGTGACGGGGTGTAGGTCACGGTGTAGCGCACGACTTCGCCGATCTTGACGCTGCCAACCTGGTGTAAGAGCAGCATCGCACTAATCTATTTAAACCGGCAGAGGGGCCGAGAGAAGCGATAGGAAGGCCAGAGGCCGGTGTCATCCGTCGTAACAATATGTGGTCGAGGATGCCAAGCGATTGGACAAGATGGAAATCGCAGAGGAGGGAGGGAGTACCGTCATGAGAAAGAAGCTGCTGCTCGTCTCGAAATAGGAGTACAACAACGGCGATCCTATACTAGTGCCGGCGATGGTGAATAAGAAAAGCCAATCGAGCTGTTGCTTCTCGTTCCGTTGTTGGGAAGGCTGCGGAGGGATTCCCACAAGACCTGGTTCAGCTGCAGTGCAACCAACTCCAAGGGTACCAAGGTAGATTTGGGCATCTGGTTCATGATTCTACACATGCAAGTACAGGGAAGAATTTCCAGCTGGACCGGAGCGTCGGGGCTGGTGGTCACAGGGACAGTGACCCCTGATGTCATCCCTAACAAGTACAGGTCAGACGCGGGCATTTGAACAGCGCTAAGAACCTCCTTATCTAATCAAGTTAGTGCATACTACGGTACAGTAGGTACAGTGAATAGGCCCCGCTTTAGCGCCTAACATTATTAATCTGTCTGGGCACAGAGGCCCCCAGTTGGAAGTCGACTCTTCAGGCACCTACATGGTAGACTAGATATTGTTTTAGCGCGCTTTGCTTCATATTTACTTATCTATGCTTTCTTTAATTGGGCTTAACCCCTTATATAAGTATGCGGAAAGTATGGACCGCGATTGCAACAGTACTTACCAATGAGATACATGTCTCTACAAAAAGTCCGGTCAGAAGATGTGTTGCTGCGCTTGGTTGGCTGGCTAGCTGGCAGACTGACTGGCTAGATACATGTCGAAAACACGAGAAGAACAGAACGCGGACATACTTTGCTGGTATGCAAATCATCCAATATGATCCTAGTCAGGCCGACAACGCCTATCCCACCTCCCCGTTTCCCACAAGAGGAAAAACCCGATATCCGCACGAACGCTCGGCAAGAGACCCGAACAATGCCAAACTGAGCTCCCCATCTCTACGTAATCTATCATACAAGTCGATAAGGCCTTCCTTGCACGTGAAAACGAACCCATTAACCAGCAAACGAAAATTGATACCGCATCGTAAAATCATCATAACCCGAGACCCGACGTTATCGTCATCATCATCGTCGTAAGGAGTAAAAGACTGACGGGCGGGGAAAGCCTCATAGAGTCGACTGGCACGCGTATGTAGATCATGTAGCGATGACTGTGTGATTGTCCGGAAGTCCGGGCTCCACGTGTTTACTCCATTCAAACACGCGGTTCGTTCCGCGTCCCGGTCCTGTGAAGCCGGCGAGCACAGAATCCTTAGGAGGCTCCGGCTCACGGAACCGCCGCCGACTCGCTAGAGTGTGCACGTCTACCTCGTCAGCGTAGTCATGCGTGGTCCTCCTCAGAATGATTCGTCCGGAGCCTCGAATGCTCCGGGGGCTGTTAAACATCTCGTCGTCCAGGGTTCGGGATCGCATGAGCGGTACAGCCGGTGGTGCGTGCGAAGGGGGCGGAGGACTCATCGTCAAGGGTGGCACCGGCGGAGGCGGCAAGGCGTTGCCGAATGGCCGATGCATCGGACTACTGCTCCCCTGCCGTTGCTCCGAGAACCGGTCGGCCAGACGATCAATCGAGGTTCCGCGCACGCCTCTTGCCCTGTTGACACCAGCGACGTAGTCGACAGCCGAGCTTGTCCTCTCGAAAGTAGCCAGCGGCGCCGCTGCAGGTTGCACAAGGCTCTGTGACCTGTTCCTATAGTTCCTCTCCTTCATGAAGTGGCCAGCCGCATTGCCCAAGCTGACAACGTCATCATAACCATCCACGTAATCGTCCTCGGGCTCCTCATATTGCAATCTTCGAGCATAGTTCTCGTCCTCCTGTTCTTGAAGGCGGCGGCTATACACATCTTCTTCGTAGGTAGGCTGGCGAGAACGAGCACCCGACACAACCCCGCGCCCTGCCCTGCAGTCGCGCGGGGACAGGCTATCCCCGCCACCGAGTCGGTCTCGATCAATGATAGGGCTGGGCATCTGCATACTGTCGAGTCGATCTTGTTCGGCCGTGTCATTGCTGAACCAAGGACACTCGCAACTCTTCCATTTCGCGCCACACATCATGCAAAATTCAGCCCCGCAACGGCTAGACAACAGTCAGCAAGCTTCAAAGAGGGGGTGAGAGCAAAGAATAGACGTACCACATCATATGATTACAGCCTTCCTTCAATTCGACCAGAGTCCGGCATTTGAAGCAACGCTGCCAGCCCTCCTCTTTGGCCTGGTGCAGTATCTGGCGAGTTTCTTCGTCCCTGGGACATTTCCTAGACTCGTGCCATTTCCCATGGCACGTGCAACAGATTTTGGTGTCGCAATGGCTACATTTGGCATACTTTCGTCCATTCCGCTCGTGGATCCGTTCAGGTTTGATCCACTCGCCGCATTTTCTCCTTGGGCAATAGATAGGGGCTCGAGTAGAAAACTCGGTGAACATTTGGTTCCAAGTGTTCTTGAACTTGTCGGGGAATAGATCTTGAACATGCGTCCAGGCAATAGGATCCGCGGTACAGCACTTCGGTGGCATCTGGGATGGATCTTGGATCGAGAGTCTAAATTTACGTCTTAAGCAGCGGTTGCACATGCGATGTCCACATTTGAGCTTAGGCGCTTTGTTGCTGGATACCTCACCACGACATGCGACACACTCGACACTGCTCCGTCATTAGTCGTATGTATCTAAACATATCTATAATTGTGTTCAAACTCACATCTTGGCCGGTTTGTCAGATGATTGCTGACGGCGCGGGGAAGACAAAGCTTCAAATGCGGAAGATGGCCTCGACGAGGAGCCTAGGCTATGCGACGAGGTCACACGGGAGCTGGAGGCCTTGTGTGATCTTGAACGCTCTGGCTTGTCATATGGTTCGGATTCATAATTTGTCTTATGTGGTCTAGATGACCTAACCAGGCGCGTCACCAATCAGTATAATTGATTCCCAAGCCTAATACCTTTGTACGTACCGCTTAGAAGAAGATATATGCTTCCCTTCGTCACGGTGATCTCGATGATGCGGCTTTTGAGAGCTACTTCGGGAGTCCGAACGTCGTCCGTACCGTCGGCGAGACGGAGATCTGCTAGCCCTAGCGCGTCTGGGTAACGGGTCTTCGTAGACACCGTCATCGTCACTGGCGCCCGCGTAGACGATCTCCTTCTGGCGCCTGCGGGGAAGGTGCCGATGTTCGGCCGGTTCAGGTTCCGATTCAGCTATCACCTCGATCTGCTTCTCAGCAGCTCGACGTCTAGGCCTTCCGTCCTGAGAAGACGCGGATGGCGTGAGATCGACACTTGAGCTTGAGGAAGAGGTTCTTGGAGCCTTGGGACCGAGCGCCCTTTGGCGTCTGCGGGCCGGCCTCGGTAATGGCTCAAGGACGTCGGACTCGCTACGCTGACTACTACTCTCAGAGCTGGACCTCGGCCCCAACCTTAGCCTAGACTTCGATCTCGACCTCGAGCGGTCATCCTCCTCATCATCGTCGTCGCCATCGTATACCCTCCGGCTCCTACTACTCCGGTCGATGACGGTGGCTGAACGAGCCGGTAAACGCGACGGTCGAGGCATTGGGTCGCGAGGGCGGAGATCTTCGGATACTCGTCTGTGTCGATGGGAGGAGTGCTTAGGCATCCTGTCGTCGGTCCTTTGTATTTCATATCTTCGAGGGCGGTAAGGCAGCGAATGAGGGATAGTGTTACCTCGCACCTCCCAATCATCGTAAGGGGATAGGGAGGGACTGCGTGAATGGCGACGATTCCAGGGCCGGTCCTTCCCTCCTACATATTGCAGATGGTCCATTCGTTCGATGCGTCTTACCATGTCAGCCCCAAACGGAAATTCCCATGGAGGCCACGATAGCCGAAGCTCGCTGGAACGGTTAGATGGGATGATGCTCCAAAATCATGCGGAGAAAGCCAGCTGGTAGTCGCTGAATGGTCACTCATGGACCCCCCCTTATTGGTGATTGGACTGGTCGTGCATAGAGATTTAAAGGTGTGCAGGATTGGGCAGGACGTGGTCCCCAAAAAAAGAGGTTGGGGAGAGCTTCTGTAAATCAAGAGAGCTACCAAAGGTCGGTCAAGTATTGACCAACGTAGCAAGCTTGCTGGCAATGGATAGCTCCTATCGTCGTCGCCGCTGGGTCGGGGGTACTGTTGTCAGGATACGAGGAGTCTGGAAGAGTTGATCCTCCCGATGCTCCTCCTTCTTGCGGAGTCTCTCCCACTTTCACCTGCGACCCCCTCCAAGTTACGTACCTGCGTGATTGGGAACAGTGGACGAATAGAGGGGCCGACTAGAAAACACCCTGGGCATCAAGTTGGTCCCAAGAACGCTTGTTCGGCGGTGCCAGCGCCCACCAGAATTCTCAGTTTCTTAGTGGTCGGCGGAATGATCCCAGGGCCTCGCGTCACATCCTAACTTGGGAGCTAGTCACCTCAATTGATAGACAATCTGAAAGCTCAAAGAAAAGAGAATCACCCTGGGAACGGCAGATGAGCGAAGGGGAAATTGACCCCTCACCCATTCCGAGTAATTGAAGTACTATCAATATTCTTATGGGACGAGGAAGAAGAAAATGGGACCGCCCCCCGGTCAGGTGGCACGAAATATGGGTGCTTGCGGACCTTCAGAAAACAATGAGCAAGCGTTGGCTTCAACATCGAAGATCATTCAAAACGTGGAAGAGGCGGTGGGATGGATGTAAGTCCGTCCCGCCAACATGAAACATAGAGCAGCAACACACTCGCAGACGCCGGGGGGATCTTCTTGCTCTCTACCTAACGATCTTGCGAAAGACGGGCACACGGAGCAAACGAAGAGGCGGAATCGGGTGTGCTTGAACACGTCAAGGAGAGCAGGTGCCAGGAAATGTTTAATGGGCTCCTTCAGACTGCTCCCGTCTGCCGTACTATGTATGTATGCATGTGACATACACTAACTGTGGTATCTTTAGGCATTACTCAGTGGAATTTAGTTAGACAGCTGGCTGCTGCCAAATTGAGGGATGGCGGCCCGATCGGACAACACCCTATTGGCTTCTCTACCCTGTAGGTAGGCCTTAAAATCACTGCTTTTGGGTAGGTATGTATGTATTATCTGCTACTACTATAAGCACAAAATACAAGTTCCGTTGGCAGAAAGTTAATAAAAACATGAGCGCAGTTTACTGGTAGGCAGAAACCCGAGTTGTTCCTTTCACTAAGGTTTGCACAACCCATACGTCTCATGAGTGTCCGGTTTTATGAGTACCCTTCGCTGCCCAAATCGCTGCGACATAGTGGCAACTTTTTCCTGCGATCGTCATATAAAGGGTATCTGATATTTACGGATAGGGTTTCCGGGTCGTGTGGCTTCAACAACCAAGTTGGGGGTTGCCTCGTTCCAGTAATGAGCGCCTTTCCTTGACGTAAAAGTACGGATAGGTCCACCTTATGACAGCGCGAGAAACAATGGAGACGGCTGAGTTGTTAGCTGCGATGGGACGATAGCACTCACCTTAAATCCACCGTACTTGATTGATCCATACGACTCTACTATCAGGGCGAATGGCAGTGCAGCAACACGATGTTGGGATTCACCTTGCGCAAGTCTCGACAGGCCGATGTCATGTGCGACTTTCAGTGGCTAACAAATTGGGCCCAAGGGGGCCTCCGTCGATGATGCCCTTGGATTGTCCTCTTGTGGAAGCATATATGCTAACCGACATTTGCCCAACCGACCTAGAAGCACCACTAATAAAGCACAGAGGACGGAGAGAACTATCCCTATTCTGGCGTATCCTGCCCTATGCCGACCATGGCCGACCTCCGACCCTCCTTTATCTGGAGAAGTCTCTCGGCTTGTTCGTTCCCAACGGCCCAGCCTGGGCCGCGAGTTCCCCCCCGATGCCGGGGATGGAGCCCGCCGCGATGGAGACCTGGTTCTTGCCGACGCCGGGGGTCGTCTCGGCCCATTTTTCCAGTTCCGTTCTGTTCTTCCCCGTGTACTTCTCCAAGTCCTCGTTGCTGATCTTGTTATCGCGACCCAGGCGGGCGTTCTGGTAGCGAACGTACCAGCCCTGTTTGGGTTCGCCGGTTGCCTGGTCCTTCTTGGAGTCGCTAGAGCGGGAGAAGAGGCCCATGGTAAGATTGCTGGTATGTTGCGTGCGGGATGTCTGAAAAGCGGTATCGGATGTCTGAGGGACTTCCCAGGAACTTGCTGAACTTTACTGCTGGTTCTTCGAAGAACTAAATTGACGATTGCATAACTTATCGACTCTATGATGCCGTCTTGTTCTTTTAATGTGGTGGGGAGAGGAAATACGGATCTGGAAGAAGGCTAGCAGTATCAGCTGAACAGCTGAACAGCTGAACGGGGCGGTGCAGTTTCCTAAGCCTATTCTTCCTTCCTAGGTAGGGTCCGAACTAAAATGCGTCATGTGAATAGACGCTCCAGGCTATTAGACAAATAAGCAGAAGAACAAACCGGATTAGCCTGCGGTATGGACGATAGAGACTAATCCGAGGTAATTCAGCCTTTTGCAAGTCGAACGAAAGCGTTCATCTGTTAACATGATCGTGACATTGTCGGTTCGTCTTCGGCCCAATAGGTGTATTGAATCGAAGCACATACGACACGGAGGTCTCGCCAACCTGCACCTAGCACGGATTCGCTGTTGAAAGAATATTGACACCTTTTCAGCCCTTCATGATCGAGGACAATAGAAAGCTGAATCGCCATGAGATTATCCATCAATCATCGCAGAGTTGCATAGCTTGACGAGTTGCAAATGGGCTGTCAAGCCCCAATCCGGCAACGTCATCCACGATCCCAAGCATCTACCGTACCTAAACGCAACTATCCCGGGGCCACGCAAGCAGCACACTATTCGCTACGTCCTGTATTCTTCGTCTGCCGCTGCCTGTTAACTTAATGCATAAATCCCGTAAGCCGGGTCCCCACGATGCGCTCTGGTGGCATGGCTCGGGATCACATGGTACCAATCGACTACAGTAGGCATTCTGCCTAAGTCCCTCCGTCTCATACGCACTGCTTGACGCTGGGAGCCTCAGTGCACGTCCTGTAGGTATTGACTGCGATCCAACCCGAGATGGACTGTCATATCCTATCAAGACCACTCGGTTTCATCGAGTTCGCTGAGTAAGGGGCTAAGCAACGAAACCTTCCAAGAAAGGGAGAATGGTGGTAAGAGTACCCATGTAGGGGTCCCTGGATAATATAGCGTGTAGGGTTGAGACAACGCTGTCCACCGGGTTCGCGCTTGCATAGGCCGGGGTACCTTCGGGCAATATAGGACGCCGCTTGAGCTGCCCCTATAAATGTACGCGATGAAGTAGTTGTCTGGTGATGTTCCTCTACTTCTACCAAGGTTCTGACGGACGGGCAATTAAAAATAGGATCTTCCCAAGCTGAAAAATATGCCAACAGTATATGAAGCTTGAACGGCACTATGTCGCCATGGTGCCATCCCCTGGTGAGTTAACGAGGTGTTATGCATTATAAAGGATGAGTCGGATCCTTGGTTAGGCAGGAGCACGCATACATATGAAGTCATGTAGAAAGGCCGACGATATGCACGATATGCGGTTATATTCTCCGAGGCAAGGTCCCTCCCAAGGAACTGTATACTGACTGTGGATACTATCTCCAGCCTCTTCAATAGTAGAACATCCAGATACCTCCATCATATCAGACGAGTTAAACAGCCAGAGGTCACATTGGACTCCAACCCGATCATATTGATTGAAAGCCGATCCTGTCCATATCTATACGGCTATCCTCTTCAGACTGTCAAGTTCATGAAAGAGGTCTCATGTCGTCGGGCAGCAGTCCTTCCTTCATATAGTCACACAAGTCGTCCACGTCTCAAAGATACGAAGCACCCAAAACCAGCCCAAATACTTGTTATTCAAGTATCGCTGTATCAAATGATGGTGAAGGAAGATAACTACTAACACTAGCAGGTCAAGCAACTACTTCCTTATCTCTCCTTTCCCCAGTCAGCCGCTCGAACGATAAAAAAGTCATCATTTATGAGTACAATTCATGCTTACCATCCTACCTGTCTGCAGACTCATTCTGGAGATAGAATTATTGAGCGCTTCCATGTGCCCAGCTCATACTTTTTGTGGGCATACATAGCAACGCGGTGGAATATGAGTGTCTGCCTCCCTGGCGGCATCGATTCTGAGATGTTCCCATAAGACGTTTCCGTGTACAAATACAAGCCCTGAAGAGCCGGTCATTAGCCTATGGTTTAGGGGTTATGCAGCCGTGTTGGCCTTTAGAGCTTCGAAGCTCCTTCGTACCCTCCCACAGATTCCGATACTTCAAGGTGGACCCTAGAATCACCACCACCTCATGTAGCTGAATGTGTTTCCCATTAAGTGTCAGCGCGTGGAAACCAAACATCACAGTCAGTGACTCTTTCTTCCTGTGGGGGCCGAAGAGAAGCTGGGTAAGGTATTGTAAACTTCACGGCGGCGAAGCGTCTCAGTGGTGAGGGAGCGCCAGCCTTATCTTGGTAGCCTTTAGGAAACCTCTCAGGAAAAATGACGAGTCTGATCCACCGTTAGTGAGATCATGCCACGTACTAATCGAAGTCGACTGCTCGTTTAGGACGCAAAAGGCCAGCAAATATCACCGACATAGGGAATTATTTACGCCTGGCCTTTCCTTCACTGAAGACGATAGCAATATATGATTAGCTTTCCTTGTCAAGGCAGGGGTCGTCGTTCTTGTCAGTCTCATTATGTAAAACTTACTGCGCATTGAAGTTTGTGCACGCCCCAATTCTGCGCCAAAATTCCCCAAAACTTAGGGTTTTTATTAAAAGGTATCTCGATTAAAACAACTTTAATAAATTTCATAAAAGGGAACATTCAACCGTTTTCATATATCGTTTAGGGTCTTTACTTTTTCACTATTTTTAATATTAATGGTTGCAGAGTTATCGTGCAATATATAAAGTATACTGTCGGATTCCTACGATTTCATGTAATTTGTATAGGCTTGGCACATTTTGATACAACTTTTACAATACCTCTACTTTATGGATAAAGAATTTCAAATCTATGGATTGTGTCGAAAATTATAAAACTATATGAAGTATTATTATTATTATTATTCATACGCCGTATCGCCACTAGGGCATGCGGTACTCCTACTGTAAATGTACATATTTCGCACGGTAAAACCAAAGGTGAAACCCACGGTGAAAACCCGTGCGCTGCGGTTACGGCGCGCTTCAAGAGCGCTATCGACACGTTCTCTACCGTCCCGGAGTCAAAAGCTCACCCTTTTGACTGACTTGGTTATCCCGGTGCGGTGCCGCACCGCGGTGGGGAAGAACGATCGCTTCAGGTCTTTAAGTGCGCTGCGGTGCCCCCTCGGGTCCCAATGGTTGCCTCTGCTGTTTCCGGGCAGTTCAAGGTGAGGTCAGGTGAGAAACGGTGAGGGCCTCCTATCTCCATGTAACCCTCGAGAGCGCCGCCGCGGCGGGTGCGACGCTCTGTAACTATATTAAGTAATTTTACCTAATTCTGCATATGGAACAAATTTTTTCACCTTCCAAACATACATTTGCTGCTAAATAACTTTGTGAACGTGTTAAGTTTTGGTCATTTTAGGTGTAAAAGTAAGAGTGCGCACAAACTTGAGTTCGCACAAACTTTCAATGCGCAGTAATCACTTCTCCTATACCTGCCGGACATGAGCTCTCTATCCAATGGGGAGGCTTTTCTCTATCCGCGGGCACTGCTATAAAAGGTCTGTGTCTAGAATAGTATAAGTTAGCGTCAAAAGCCCCGCGAGGTAGTATAAAGCAGAGAGATATATCCAGGCAGGGTACTGAAAAACTGCTACTAGTATTAGTAAGTGGAGCTACTAGTATGAGTGAATGGGGCTACTAGAATCAGTAAATGGGTTACTAGTATTAGTAAGTGGGGCTACTAGTATCAGTAAATGGGGCTACTAGTATCAGTATGTGGGGCTACTACAGTAAGTGGAACTACAAGTAGATACTGACAGTTACTAACAATAACTAATATCAGTAAAAAACTAATTTCTTTATTTCTAGAGTTATAAATCTGATTTAAAGTATACTAAAAAGCTTTTTTTTTAGTAGATTTAAATGCTAATATATTTTATATCAAAGTAGATCTATGGATTTTATATATATTTTTAAACATTTAAATATATTTTAATTATAACTGTATTTATTTATTTAAATTTTTTCTCGCGGTAACTGCGACTTTATTTAACGTAAGTTACGCCGTCTTGTCCAAGTTAATAGCTTAGAAAATTGTATAGTTTAATAAATATATATACTAGTAGACCATTCGAACACGTTTAAATTTGTTTTCGATAACTTTAATCCAAAAAAATCTCTTTTTTATAATATTAAAATATAGCTTTTAGTAGTTAGAGAAAATAAAAGAATTAGTACTATATACAACTATGCTAGTATTAAAAAAGCTCAAGTAGCTAAATAGAACGACATTAATCAATATGAGAATGCCGATTTTATATAAAAAAATCTAGTTAATATAATTAAAAAGGTTTATTTTTTTTGCTATAAAAAGCGTAAAAAATGTAAAAACGGCCGAACGTCTAACAGCCAACTTCTATACTCCTTTATACGATATAACGAAGATAACGGACGTCTCGTCTATCAAATCTAAAAACGGCGCGGCTATCGCAAATAACGATTCGGTAATTAACGATAAAATACATTGCATAATTGATATTTATAACGTTTTTCGACATAAAAATATAATACTAATATTCGAAGAACATGAAATACGTATTGGCTTTGTCGACGAATAGTAAAAACAATGTAAGCCGATTAAAATATACTGGATAAAGGTTGAAGATCGGTAAATTTTTAATAAAAAATACAATAATTTAATTAAAACGGATTTTTTTTCTAAAACGAACTTATCTTCATAACAGTTCCAGTTTTCATTATATAAAAGAAGTTAAACATTAATTATGAAAAGAAATTACGTATTAATCGATCTTAAACCTTTAAACAAATTAATTATCTTTAATATTTATCTTTATCGAGCTAAAATAATATATAAATAATATAGTTAGTAAAAATATAGTCTAATTCTTTCGATATAGCTAGCTTTTATTTATAATTACTAATTCTGATAGAATACCGGAAGCGTATAGTAATTATTAATCTTTGAAATTTAGAAAAGTTTAACGTAATACTAATAAGTTTTGACAACTCATCCGCTTTTACTTTACAGTTTATAAACAGCCTACTTTTCGTATATAAATGTTTCATACGTATATATATTAATAATAATATCGTTTTAGTATAAATAACGAAAAATATATTAACTATTTTTCAGATAAGTAGCCTGATAAGCGTGCACATATCAATTCAGTCTTTTAGTGCAGTGGCTGGCTGACAATTAAGAGTCTCAGACATGCTCCACAAAGTGGAGTTCTACCGTCGCAGCTAAGCCCTACTAGTCTGCACCTGACCACTTACCCAAAGGCTTTATCCAGAGAGAGGAGAACTGGCCATGGTTTAAATGCGCTAGCAGCCCAAAGAGGTACCATGAGAGGAATACCAGTTACTACCTGATTGCTAGCGACCGAGGAAGTGTGTCAGATAAGTAGCTCGATGAGCGTGCACTTATCAATTCAGTCTTTGAGTGCAATAGCTAGCTGACACTATTTGCGGGTTATATTAGATATATTCGACAAAATACGGATTTATATTAATATAGAAAAATTCTTCATTAATTTTTCTTCAATTTATCTACCAAGTTATAATATTAATAAAAGCGGAATTTCTAAAACAAATAACCGTATTAAAAAGCTCGCCTTTTTTAATACGTTTCACGTTCTAGAAATCTACTTATATAGAGCAATTTAACTACGGTAAAAAAATCGCGTAATATAGTATTAAAATAGTACTCTTTAAATAACGAAATATTAAACTGCTAGCAGAACTTAAAAAATTGAAAGCTTTACTTTTTAAAATATCAAAGTAAGCAAAATAAATACAAACCTATAAAATTAAGTTCGTACTAACAAATCAAAAAAAAGTATTAAAGCAGCTCCAAAACTACTTATACACCTAATACGTGACTTATTACTATTAAAGAGATAAAAATTTCTTTTTAAAGGTAAATGCCTATAAAAAAGCGCATAGTATTATAATCTTCCAACTGGCTACTAATTAGAACAGTTAAGCTGTCCTTGATAAAATATACTTAAAATCGAAACCAAGCCTATCTTTTTATATTCAAACTGATGTTTAACGCGGAAAAAATATACGAATTTATAAAAGAACAGTAGCCGCCTTAATTTAGAAATATAAAAAGCTCTGAAAGATTATTTAATTTAGCCGATTTCCGATTAGCGTTTTTAGAAATCACGTTTTTATAAAAAGAATTATCCCTTATACGTTTTTAATTTTTATAAATCCTAGTAGAAATAACATTAAATATATTTACGCAGTTAACTACTTATTATAAATTTAACTCAAAATATACTACATTCTAAAAAAGTTTAACGGGATACTAAATACGTTATCACGCTTACCGATAATAATTGAAATAAAAATGCGGTTAAACGAAAGAAGTGCAATAAATAAAAAAATATATAAAACGATACTAATATTTAGTATTGCTTAATTTTTTTTCTTAAATTACGTCTGTTTTTAGTAATAAATTTAAATATCGTATTATTGAAAAATACGTAATAAATTTCTAGTACAAGTACGTTTAGGTTATATTATAAAAGATAGGAGCTGGCAAGTGTAAAAAGCAGTAATATTAATTAGTTAAGTTATAAAATAATCTTTACTATAGTTATTAGATTTGACAATTATTAAAAGTTATATATTCTATAACGTCCTACACGGTTGAACGGGACACATAATTGAACGGAACACTATTTGGCACCTCGTAATAACTAATCCCAATAACTCAACCACAACACATTATATTGCTTCAAATCAATCGTATTCTTCTTCGCTATATATATCTTCAGCTTCTTAACAAGTGCACGCATTATATCAAGGCCTGTTGCGGACGCCAGGTTGCCATTCCTTCTTTTTAAGCCGACTGCGACCGATCAACTTCAGCAGCTATTAGTAGTAATTCTTTGCTACATCTTTTCTGCTAGCTAAAAGAACTTGTTTATCCTATATAACAAGTATTTATCTTTTTGAGAAACGTTTATTTTAATTATTTAATTGCGTAGATGCCGAATTGTTACGAAATCAAGTCTAACACATCCTATAACACGCCTTGCAGCACGTACCGACGCGCCCCGCGAAACGCCCGCACGGACCCTCCAACATACCCTTCGAACGCGTTTCTAACGCGTCCTATAACACGTTCTCCGACATATATCTTCAACGAATTGAAACTAAATAAAAAATGCTCGCGTATTTGAGTTAAGAATTCGGTCGAGAATAGTTATCTAGTCGGTCGGCTTTGGGTCGTACGAAATAGGGATAATATTAGCTTGGACGCGTTGGGAAGTGGTCGGTCATAGACGGGCTAAGAGGAAGGAATAGCAATATAGCGTCCGCAACAGGGCTTAATATAATGCGTGCACTTGCTAAGAAGCTGTAGGTACGTTTTGCAAAAAAGGATACGATTAATTTGAACCAATTTGACATATTGTAGTTAAGTTATTGGAATTAGCTGTTGCGAGATATCAAATAATGTCCCGTTCAATCGTGTGTTCCGTTCAATCGTGTAGAACATTATACTTAGTTATACTTAGCACGTTTTAAAGTTTATATACAGTAAAAAGCATTATTTCATTAGAAATTACGTCGTAAAGAATTTGCATAATATTTATTTTATAAAAAAGTAATCTAAAATTTAGAAATATTTCAGCTTTTACGTAATTTTTAAAGGAATCAAACGGATCGAAACAAACTATTAGAAAAAGTATCACCCTTACGAGCGGTCTAGTTACCGTATTATATAATAGCTGTAGACTTTATTATAGAAATACCAAAAGTAATATCTTCGAATATTTTCTAGACATTAACAAAGTATTATATTTTAAACAGCTTAATGTTGTACATTATTTTATAGACGACTAGCCAAAAAAACGCTGTTAATATATAATAATACGCAGTATACAGCCAAGGATTAGATAATAATAACGCTAAAAATATTATAATTCTGTAACTAGAGATTACTTATTACCCATTATTAATAATAAAAATTCGAAATTTATATTTACTAACGTCACAGATAAGCTCGCGAGCTAATTTGTAGCACCTCACAACAACTAGTCTAAATAACTCAACTACAACACATCAAATTAATTCTAATCAATCGTATTCTCTTTCGCCGACCATATCTACAGCTTCTAGACAAGTGTACGCATTATATCAAGCCTTGTAGTAGACGCCAAATTGCTATTTTTTCCTTCTAACTCTCTCGCAATCGATTAATCCTTGACGCGTCCTAGCTAATATTACTTCCATTTCGCAAGAATTAAAGCCGACCAACGAGAAAACGATTGTTAACCGATTCTTTAACCTAAATACGCGAGCATTTTTTGTCCGGCTTTAATAAATTGGATATACGGTTGTAAAATACGTCGGGAAACGTGTTGTAGACGCGTTGGAAAGCGCGTTGGGGGGCGCGTTGGAGGGCCTTGCGGGGCGTATAGCAGAGCGTGTCGGACTTGATTTTGTAATAACTCGAGACCTACGTAATTACACGAGTAAAATAAACGTTTTCTGGAAAGAGGAATACTTGCTATATAAGATAAACAAGTTCTTTTTAGCCGGCAGAAAGGTTGTGGTATAGAATTATTGCTAACAGCTGCTAGGAGTAGTCGATCGTATATGGATTGAGAGGAAGGAATGGCAACATAGCGTCTGTAATAAGCCTTAATATAATGCGTGCACTTGTCCAGAAGCTGTAGATACGGTCGGTGAAAGAGAATACGATTGATTGGAATCAATTTGATGTGTTGTAGTTGTGTTATTTAGACTAGTTGTTGCGAGGTGCCAAAAATTGACTCGAGAGCTTATCTGTAACGTTATATAAAACGAACTATTTAACGGTTTAGGCGTTAAAATGTCTTTTTTTAACAATATACTATTTTTAAAGTAATGGATTATTGGAAAAAAAAAAATTGTTAAAATCGCCGTACTTTTTGATATAATTATAAACTATAACGTTTCAAAAACGAATATAATACCTACTTTGAAATATTATCTAAATAACTTCTTAGCGATTATAATAAGGTAATCTCTAAAGAAGCTAATACTCGGATTCTAATCTAAAGTTAACTTTGAATATAGCAAATAAAGAAGAAAACGTTAATTTTGAAAACTATAATAATATTATAATAAAAAAAATTACGCTAAAAAGCTGAATAGCTAGCGACCTTGCTGTAACAATAATTCTTTACTACTAGCTTTCCGCCGGTTCAAAGAATTCGTTTATCCTATATAGTAAGTATTTCTCTTTCTGGAAAACGTTTGTTTTAATTATTTAATTGCGTGAATATCGAGTTGTTACGAAACCAAGTTCAACACTTCCTGCTACACGCCCCCTAACGCGTCCGCTAACGCGCCCTTTAACACGTTTAACAACGCGTTCCCCGACGTATTTTACAACGTATATCTTTAACGTATAAAAGGCGAACAGGAAATACTCGCGTATTTGAGTTAGAGATTCGGTTAATATTCGTTTTTTCGTCGGTCGGCTTTCGTTCTTGCGAAATAGGAGTGATATTGACTTGAATAGATTGGGAGATAGTTAGTCGTAGACGGGTATAGAAGAAGAAATAGCAATATAACGTCTACAACCAAGCTTGATATAATGAGTATACTTAGAGAAATGCTATAGATATAATTAATAAAGAAGTATTCGATTAATTTAAGTTGATTTGATATATTAAAGTTAAGTTATTTAGATGTATTATTGCGAAATACTAATAAAGTATCCAACTCGCTTGTGTATCCGATTCGCTTATATGAGATATTATTTGATATTATAAATATTATATTTTCAACTCAAAACGAAGAATATTATAATAAAATATTTGAATAAGATGAGTGATAAGACAAGATTTAAAAGAGTAAATTGAACTATCAGACAAAATAAATTATTATTTTATAATTAAAAGGTTATATATTATAAAATAAACAGTTAAAACTATAGAGCTTGTTAAACGAATACTAACTGTAGTAACTAGCGATTCTAATATTTAAGATTTTTATAATATAATTACAAATTATCTGAATTTTTTTATTTAATTCGTGCCTTAACAGTTATTTAAATAATTATCGAAAGCAAAAATAACAACGTAAGAAATTAGGGTTTTCTTAATATTTCGATCATAAAAAATGTTTAAGATACTGGAATTATAGATGTTATTAATATCGTTTTAGCAGATATTAAAAGTTTAATTAAAAAACGAACGTTAAAATAAAACTTGTAAAATTAATAGTGAAGAAAAGATGAAAATACCAAAAATACCGAAATTTATTAATATATTTTATAACCTGAGAATTACTACTATCGTAATAAAAACAAAGCTAAGGAAAAACCTTACTATAAGAAAAGTTAAATATACGAAAAAAAAACTTGTTAATAGTACCTATTGTGTATATTCTAAAAAGCGTGTAGAGATATTAACTATTAAGATATTAATAAAAAACCGAGTTATTCGTACTAACAATACAATACGCAGTATAGTATAGTCAATCTTTTTACTTATTATTACAATAAAAAATAACTTTAAAATAAACGAGATTTAATGTTCTACTCTCTCTAAAAATTTAAATTCGCTTTAAAAATTGTTAACGTTAACGAAATTATACATCTTATATTTAATAATAACTAGGTAGCTAAATCCAATCTAAATACAATATTAAAAAAATTACATGTAATAGAAATCAAATTTATATATTAAGATTTTAAGAAAAGAAAGTTTTCCACATCTAATATTAAGTATTATAGCTCGTTGTTACTTAGGTATACAAGCTACTTCGGTTTTAACAGAAAGAAAATATTTAATTTATAGTTATTTAATAATTAGAATACGAATTAAATTTATAAGAATTACTAACACAAGTTCTTTTAATAAAAAGCTATAAAAAGTATTAACTAATTATTAGATAATATTTGAGCCGAAAATATTAAAATGTTAATAAAACAAAATTATAAATAACGTAAAGAAGTAATAAATTAAAAATTAAAAAGAGAAATCCATAGATTATTACTATAGTATATAGCGAAAACATTTGTAAAGATATAACGTTCTATATAAGCGAGTCGAATACTTTTCTTTTAATACTAACTATTTGTTTTTAATTATTCATTTTCTAATACTATTATTATAAGACGCTTTATAAAATAAATTAGAATAATTTAGCCGTTTAGACTAGAAAAAGAAATCTGGAACTTAGTTTTAGTCAGCTTAGTTCTATATATAATTTCATTCTATTTACGTTAGAGAACTAATATTACAGTAAATCTTCTCGAACCGACATTACCCCCAATTTGAGAAAGCTAACGCCGACCGAAGAGAACTCTATTGTCGATAGAACCTTTGACTTAATATGCGAGCGTTTCCTATCCAGCTTCAGCACATTGGAGAAATAGCCAATATTCTGCTTGCCCAGCGCGTTGCGATACGCGTTGAGATCAACTGGAGGTCAAACTTCGTTAGACGGTAAAAAAACCTCCAGGCACGTTTATATCGAAATCTCGATTATTAACGAGTATTACATATTCGAATGGGTTCAAGCCTTATTTTCCAGGCTAAGCCAAATATACAAAAAATTATTATACCATGTAATTTGTACGATAGATACCATATCCAGTATATTCGAATACGGTAACTCTAATTAATAGTTTATACAGTTAGAGTAAATTAATATTTTAGTCCCATAGAGCCTTACTTTAAAGCCGACTGATACGTGGTTGCTGATAAACTTCGACCCTGATAAATCTTATGCCCGCTGGCTCCACGGTTCGGCAGGGTCCATATGACTTAGAAGATATTAAGCTTTACGGGAGAAACTTTAAGGATAAATCTTAAAGGCAAACCTTAACGGTAAATCTTAACTGCGCATAACAGGCTGGTAGCTTTTCAAGTCTTCGCCAGTTTTACGACTCGATTGTTTCTACGGCTAAGAGAAAGATATCAGTACGATAACCAGGTAAAAAGTACTTAGTACTAAACCACCTTTTCGAATTACCCAAGATAACATACCGCGTAAGTCCGAATATACGATACCGGTAATTTGTAAATGCAAGATTTTAATAAAAACCGTCTTATTAACGGTATATAATTTCCACAAAATTATCGAACGAGCTAAGATTATCGACATTATTATCGATCTAAAAAATCTTTTCTGAAACAATCGATTTCAGCTTTTAATTTTCAAATACGATTTAATTTACCAAAGTAACGGTTATCGAACTTTGCAAAGGTATATACCGGAAAATATAACGATTATAAGCGAATTATTGACGAAACTGGAATGGGAAAACAGTAATCAGCTTAACAACTCCGAAATTTAGATTTTGAAACGATATATGCTAGAGTACTACGAATGATGGTTTGCCCGGCTACTCCGAATTGCGAAAACCGTCTAGAATTTCGATAAGAATCGACGTAAATAGAAGCTGCGAAAGGGATGAGTTTAGCAAAAGCTAGAAATTAAGGTAGCAATCTATTGATTTATCGAATTTTGTCTATATAGTTACGACTTTTCTAAGAAAAATTAACGAATATTATGCGAAAATTTAGAAATATTTTATAAGTATTTTGAGCTTGTTCGGGTTATTATTACAAAATACGGTATCATAGAAGAGAATATTTATAACTTCGACAAAACTGGATTTTTGATAAAGCTTTTTGCAGTAATGGATATAGTAATTACTAGTGCTAAAAAACGTAAAAACCTAGATATGCCTAATAAGAGAATAAAAAATACGTTATAGTATCCAAGTTATTAATTTTTAAAGTTAAGTTTTACTGCTATATATTATTATAGAAGAAAAAAATTACTTTAAGTTCTGATACTGAAAAAACTTATTATTAATCGATTAAATCTCTTTAAAAGAAACGCAACTGTATAGACAAAATTGGATAAAATGATAGATTGCTACCTCAATTTCTAGGCTTTACTAAACCCATTCCTCTTGCAAACTGCTTTATCTCGCTCTTATTTACGTCGATTCTTGTCGAAATTCTAGATGGTCTTCGCAATCTAGAGCAGCCGGGCAAACTATTGCTCGTAATTCTCTAGCATACATCGTTTCAAAATCTAAACTTCGAAGTTATTAAGCCGGCTACTGTTTTCCTCTTCTAGTTTCGCTAATAGTTTGCTTATAATCGTCATACTTTCTGGCATATACTTTTGCAAAGATTGATTACCGTCCCTTTTACGAATCAAATCGTATTCGAAAATTAAAAGCCGAAGTCGATCTTTTTGGAAAAAGTTTTTCAATCGACAATAGCGTCGATAATTTTAGTTCGTCCAGTAATTTTATGGGAATTGTATACCGTTAATAAGACGGTTTCTATGGAAATCTTGGAGTTACAGATTACCGGTATCGTATATTCAGATTTGCGCGGCATACTGTCCTGAATAACTCGAAAAAGTAGTTTGGTGCCAAGTACTTTTCACCTGGTTGTCGTACTAACGTCTTCTTTTTAGCCGTGGGAACGATCGAGCTGTAAGACTAACGAAGGCTCGGAAAGATACTAACCTTTTATACGTAGTTAAGGTTTACTGCTAAGGTTTGCTTTTAGGGTTTACTTTTAAGGTTTATCCTTAAGATTTACCGCGCAAAGCTTAATATCTTCTGAATTATATTGTCTGACTCTGCTGAACTATAAAGCTAGCAACCACAAGGTTTATTAAGATCGAAGCTTATCAGCAGCCACGCATCAATCGGTTTCAAAGTAAGGCTCTATAGAACTAAGATATCAATCTATCCTAACTGTGAAAACTATTAATTAGTTATCGTGTTCGAAGATACTGGGTATAGTATCTATCGTGTATATTACATCGTATAATGATTTTCTGTATATTTGGCTCAGCTTAGAAAATAAGGCTTGAATCTATTCGGTCTTGATTTAACCGATTAAAAAATTGGTTTAAGTAATATTAGCTGGATAATAAACGATTTGAGTTTAAAATAAATCCACTATTTTACTAAATGATTTCAGACGTTTATAACAAAATCGAAACGTTTTCTTAAATTCGACGGTTACTAAAGCTATTATTCGATAGAATTCGAAAAATATTGCGCGAATTATAATATTATTACGCTTTATATATTTGCGTAATTTTTGTATCCGGTTTAATCTTTGACGTAACTTTTTAAGAAAATGCGTTTATTCGTTATATATCTAAAACTTAATACAACGTTATTATATTAATATTATTAAAAAAGATTTTCTTGTCAGCTTCTACAACGCGTTTAGAGCTACTATAACGTTCGACAACATTAAATTCAAATTCGCGAAAGCTGGCCTCACTTTATTCGATCTTAATAACGTTTTTTCTGAGTTCGAAAATTCTCTAGTTATATTTACACCGACTGTCTCCTCGCTAACCTCCGCTGAATTTATTCTTTCCTCGCCCGCGAAGATCTCCAGAAATATCCGCGAAATAATAAGACGAAGGCGTTATTTATATAAAAAATTAGAAATTATTAAGATAGTTCGCCGGCAAGAATAATTAAAGCGGTTAATTTTTTAACAAAAAGTAACTTATTACTTTTATACGTAGTTGCTTTTCTTTGAGAAGAAAACGTTCAATGACGCTAACGAACTATATTTTAAACAAATATCGAGAAATTCGAAATGCACGATTTCGAGAGGGAAAAAATACCCATTATATAAAAAGAATAAGCTTTTTTAGATCGAAAAAGAAAAGGAGGTGAAAAACATACAGCTAATAGCGGCTAAAACTAGTCGTCGTAAAAGAGTTAAAACAAAAGAACGGAACTGTAGCGTTTACAGGAAGCCCAAATATAATACGCATTTTTATAAAAAAGCTGTAGATACATCTAGTGAAAAAGAATCCGATTGATTTTAACTAATGTAATATATTATTAATTGATTTAAGTTTGTTATTAAAAATATTAAAAGTATTCGACTTCTTTATAAAGGACGTTATATAATTAATTTCTACTGAAGTTTTTTATTAATAATGATATATAATATATAGTATATAATAGAGTTTAATTATTAATTAAATATATAACGTGCCACACCACTTCACTAAATGCACTACTTTACCGGATAATTTTTGGCACCTCCCAACAACTAATCTGCATAACTCAACCATGACATATTAAATTGATTTTAATCAATTGTATTTTCTTTCGCCGACCGCATCTACAACTTCTGGACAAATACACGCATTATATCAAGGCTTGTTACGGACGCTATATTGCTATTCCCTCTCTCCAACCTATATGCGACCGACTATCTTTAGCAGCTGTCAACAACACTTCTTTATTACTATCTTTCTGCCGGCTAAAAGAATTCGTTTATTCTATATAGCAAGTATTTCTCTTTCTGAGAAACGTTTGTTTTAATCGTGTAATTGCGTAGGTATCGAGTTATTGCGAAATCAAGTCCGATACGCCCTGCCACACGCCCTGCTACACGCTTCGTGAAACGCTCCGTAACGCCCTCTAACGCGTCCCCTAACGCGCCCCTCAACGCGCTCCCAACGCGCCTTCCAACACGTTCTACAACGCATTTCTACAACGTATATCTTCAACGATCAAAGCTGGACAGGAAATATTCGCGTATATAGGTTAAGAATTCGGCTGCGAATCGTTTTCTCATCGGTCGGCTTTAATTCTAACGAATTAAGGGAAATATTAGCTTAAACGCGTTAGGCGCTGAGCGGTTAGGAGCGGGTTAGGAAAAAGGAATAGCACTATAGCGTCCGCAACTAGCCTTGATATAATGCGTGCACTTGTCCAGAAGTTATAGATGCGGTCGGCGAAAGAGAACATGATTGATTAGAATTAATTTAATACGTTGTAGTTAAGTTGTTTAGGTTAGTTGTTGGAAGGTGCCAAAAACTATCCGGTAATGTGGTGCATCCGGTAAGGTAGTGTAGGACGTTATATATATCTCTGTTTCTTTATTTTTTATATATATTTAATTTCTATAAATATTAATTTAGATTTTTTAAACATTTTTTACATAAATTAGAAAAATTATTTACTTAATTTAAGCAAATTTAGCAACTAAAAAGGGTGTATATAACGTTATAAAGTCTATATTTGTTATATTAAATAATTATATACTTTTTAAAAATAGTATTTACTTTTAATTATATCTTTTTAACCACTAGTCCGTTTCGAGTAATTCTATTATTATTGAAACCGCTATTTTTTTAGCGTTAGAACTATATATACTTTATATTTTTTAAAAGAAGCTTTGGTAACAGTTACTATTCGTAATTGTTAGTATCTACTAGTACGCTACTGATATCAGTTACTGTTAGAAACTGTTAGTTACTAACAGTAATATTCAGTAGCCTGTATCCAGGTTCGGTCTGTGACCCCGTCGGCCTTTACTGGGACCCCAGGCAGCGCTGCCGCGACGCACTGGTCCGTCTTGTGTCATTATGCTCTGTCTCACGCGGGGAGCAGTAAGCAATTGCGGCTCCCCCTGCCATATCCTAATAAGCCATCTGAGGCTGTGATTGGGTGATCCGGGAACTTGCAGCGGTCAGTGAAGCAAGAACCATGTAATGAGGGCTTGCTGTAGGGCTTGCGGTGGGTCTTCCACAAACGAAACCGCCAATGATGATTCGGGAGAGCTCAGGGTCTCGGACGAAGCGTATGTTCGTGCTTTGACATGCAGTTATATTGGCTAGCATGAGCCGCACAACGCTTGGAGGAGGTCGTTCCGAGAAGCACACTCTGAAAGCATCACTCTGAGGGGGACACTTCGCAAAAAGCCCATTGGACACTATCAACTTGACAGTCTGTACGCCTAGAGAAGACGGGGTTGCCATCTACCCGTGTAGCGGCACTTTTTTACCAGGGAGCACCGCCGTTTTCAGTATTTAAGACCAGGTGACGGGCGTCCCTCCAGTGCAGCCGACCCCTTGTCACCGGTGCAATCTTTTCCGCTGCTCTGCACCACTTTTCAATATTTAAGATAAACTGCCCTTTCGGTTTTCTGTTCCTCACCACTCTCGCCCTTCTTACTCACCCACATAGTAAGTAGTGTTACCTTTACGCTCCTCGTCATCCAGCAGTCTCCTGTTATGGCTTGATCCTACTTATTCAGCACTCATTCACGATACTTAATGGCTATGTATGCAATGCCCTAGTTCATGTTCACCCTTATTTGAAAGGTGTTAAGCTCAGTGGCTTCCTCGCCGAAATTCCTTGCCGAAACTGTCCTTGAAAACTGGGCGTCCAGCCCCAAAGAACATGCCTTTAAAAATCACATACCTCAAGCAATATGTCCCTCTAACAACATGCCGCAGAAACTGGTCTATCTGTCAGAGCAAAATCCCACTTGTATTGATGATCTAACAGAAAGCTATCTGAAGACGGTTTCGTCGTCTTGTTTATCGTTCTGGATCCATGACGTCCTAGGGACGTCCCCACAACGTCTTGAGACCTTATATACCTGTCCAAGAGAAGGTGCTTTCTCCTGATAGAGAAAGCGCGTATCACTATCTCTCTCATAAGGGCGGATAGTTGGCCACTGCTGCTCTCCGGCCATGCGGAAGTCTCATCGCGGCTGCCATTAGTCAGCACCGGTACGCTTCCTTTCCCATTCGCTGGCCACAATCAATAATCATAGCCTCGGAACCCGGCTCATCAGATTATCCGACAACTGGTATCTTTACCACTGGTATCTTGCACCATCTTAGCTTCGGACAAGCTCAACCCTCCCGATGGCATGAGTTGAAGTGGTATGCTTGCCTCTGACCTCTGGAGGCTGCAAACTGAGAGGGGGGCCGGCCACGTCATCTTCCTCGGCAGTGAGGCGGTGGCATCATGCGGGGTAAAGTGAGGCTGTTGCAGCAGAATCGGACCAATCGCTATGAGCCTATTGATCCCGTGTTACACGGTATCAGCTGCTGCGCGTCACATGGAGTATCGCCGACAACTCGCAAGCAGCAGGCTGTACATTCCCCTCACCGAATGCTCCCGCATACATTGTATCACACCTTCCATCTAGTCGGGCGTTGTGAGCTCCACACTCCGCAGGTGGTACAACACCTTTCGAGGGGGCGCTCTCGTATCCATCGTTCTCATTTGTTGGACTGACACTCATACGCTTGTTCCCCTCGATGATTTGCCTACAGCTGGCACGTCGACAAGCGTGTTCACGATCGCTATCGATTGGGGCGCGACCCGTGGGACTTGATACTAGGTGTCTTGCTACCTGTATCGATCGACGTAAGACGACAGTCTTGATACGGGAAACCGGCCGTTTACAGGATCTAACTGTTCTTGACACAAATGTTTTGGTCGGCGGAAAGATTCTCGTTTTACCATCGGCTCAAATCTGAAGGAGGCTTACTCGAGCGCGAGTCCCATCCACAATCACGATATGCAATTCCGATGTGAACCGGGGTTTTTCATCTGTCGCATAGAGGGCACTTTGGGAAAGTTCTCTACGGCCTTGACGAAGCCCGTCATCTCTCTAAAGCTACTGCAGGTCTTCCCTATGGTAAGGCCTGATCCCTCCCACGCTCTCTTCTGAGAATGACACCATATCCCCCACGCAGTCGAGCAATACCTGGGTTCTTAAGATCCATTCACCTTATGGTTCAACTTGGGCAAAGCCATGAGCCTCAATCTATTATCTTTTCACAGATAATTACAAGAGATAGCCTACCAGATAGACTTGAGTGATGTCAAGGCCACGGGGATAGGCTTACCCGATAGAGACTATCTCACAGCGTTTCCCTATAAGTCCCTTGTCTGGCGATCTGGTGCCCTACAGGTATGGTTAGTTTCTTCCTTTTACGTACTTACCTACATAGTGCACCCCTCCTTAGTTCCCATACCAGCATTTTTATCCAATCAATGCTTACGCTCTCCCTAATCCTATATGTGCAGCTAAGGGGCTTACCGTTCTTCATATTGAGCGTAACGCCACATACCACTAACCCGGGCAGTCCGATCGTCCTAGATGCATAATTCGCTTTCCCACCTCGATACTGAGGTATGCCGAGTTGCCATTTATCCATCATTCGTTACTACGAGACCTTACCGTTTTGGCATTAAGGAGGAGGCGATCTAGTGCATTAGCGGGAGCAGGAGTGTCGTCGCCTTGCTTTGCACACTGCATAAACATTCTCCAGAGGAAGGTTTCGGCATTACCCAGAAGCTGTGGCTACTGTTGGAAAGTATCCATACTGCTGACATGTCTGTAAGATACATGAGATATACCGCACCACATTGCTAATGGGAGGCTTGGTTTCTGCAGTCTTGAGTTTTTGTTAATAAAGCTGCTCCTGGAAGCTAATCCGGCTGGAGAAAAGCCGCTGTGACTCTTCCATGCTGAACTCGCAACGCTCTGTAGCATCTTCTTAACCATCAGAAGCTTCGTGACCCAAGCACCGTGTGCAACTCTCTACCATTTTCAGACCCCGTTCCCTTCTTTTTACCTTTCCAAAACTTTCACCACCGCCTTCCTCCCCGCCATGGCGTTGGACTCGAATCGTGCAGCTTACGGAGGGTTAGTTATCTGTTTCCTCAACACATCAGCACCGGCCGTCTCTCCGCGTCTCCGTAGCTTCCATGTGCCTTCGGGCCGGGTCCGGACCGCTGATGATCTTTGTCCTTTAGCCAAACTCCCGAGAAGCCGGCTCATACCTTCTCCGTCCAGCCTCCTACGAAGCACCCCATCGACCAGCAAAGCCTCGGCGCTTACCGCCTTACCACCTTCGCCAATGCCCCGGGATCTGTCCCCCTCGGAACGGGCCAGAGTCCCAAGTCAGTCGAAGCCGCTCACCGAGCTCGGGTTACCGCGCAGCTCAACGCCATATCACCGGGTCTGCCGTGAGACATCTATACACTCTAGGAGATTACACGCACACAGGACGCCTGAGGATCTTGTCTCGCCAGACGCCCCCATGAGAGTGCTATGGGACGTTTAGGCTGTGTTGAGACGGCGAGCCCGGTGAGGGAGCTAGCTGTCAGTATGAGCAAAAGAGCTGAGCTGGTCTTGGTATAATAACGTGTAACTATGCTTTGGCATATTGCTACGTACAAGATAGAAGACAGATACTAAACGAGAGTATAACGAGCAGTTAGACGAAGACTCGATTGCAGTGTAACACGTCGAGCAAGAGATACCTATGACATAACAAATATGTACATGTAATACCTCTTATCAATGAAGCTTATAAACCCGGCTCTACAATCTAATTGCTACTTCGATTCCTCCTGGTGGAACTTGGCATAAGTGAGCATGTTAGGAAAATTCATTGACTTTAGCGACTAGACAGGTACGCTTGGCCTGCCAAGTGTATATAAGCTGGGAGCTTAGCAAATAATAGGGGCACCCCATTAAGTAAATCCTTTCGGCTAGCTGCTGCGTCTTCTCCTTCTGCCTTCGGTACCTACCTAATCTACCTGTGTAGCCCCGAAGGCCTCTAACTTATCTAATTTCCATTGCTTCTTCCTCGATATTCATCTAAGTTGCAACGTTTCGATGATATTACTATCGCCGAACGCATTTTCCTGAGATATGCGGCTTGAGTTCCCCCGCTCGCGTACTCCCATTTCGAATCATAGTGTCGGGGCCCCATTTAGCTTCTGAATCACACACTTTTTTGGCAACACAACCGCGAACTTTGGATATATCGGGTTTCAAAGCCGTATATCTTAACAACCAAATGGCTAGGAACGTACAGCCAGATATAATTATGTAGCCATCGACGAGGCCTAAATTTTGATCCCATATATACCTTTACAGCTGCTATAGTCGATAAGAAACAAGTTTCGAAATATGATTCTTCCATTTAAACCATATATATCCTTTAATAACTTAACCTATATAGCGGTTATAAAGGTGCATCCAGTATCATTATACAGCCCTCAGCGAGGGCTACATAATGATATATAGCGGTACGTTAACAGCCTTTTTGTTGTTGAGATATATAGCTTTGAAGCCCGATATATCCAAACTGATGACTTGGAACGATTTCGAAGTTGTTTGTTGTACGTAATAGCAATGAAGTACGCCTTACTAAAAAAGGCTTAATGCCGGCTAAATTTCAACCCCTCACTAAACCTATTTTGAAAAGGGGTTCCCCGCCGTTAGCTTTAAAAACACCAACCCCGCATTCAGCCTATTTTAGTAAGGCGTTTTTGATTGCTATTACGTACAACAAGCAACTTCGAAATCGTTCTAAGTTATCAATTTGGATATATCGGGCTTCAACGCTATATGTCTCAACAACAAAACGGTTATTAACGTGCAGCTACATATGATTATGTAGCCCTCGTCGAGCGCTATATAAAGATACCGGATGTACCTTTATAACTGCTATATTGATTAAGTTATTAAAGAATATATACGATCGAAATACAAAAATCGTATTTAGAGACTTGTTACTTATCGAATATAGCAGTTATAAAGGTATATATGGTATCAAAATGTAGCCCTCGTCGATGGCTACATGACTATAGATGGTGATATGTTCCTAACCATTTGGTTGTTAAGATATACGGCTTTCAAGCCCGATATATCCAAAGTTCGCGGTTGTGTTGCAAAAAAAAGTGTGTGATTCAGAAGCTAAGTGGGGCCCCGACACTATGATTCGAAATCGGAGTAATGCGGAACCATTGAGAAAAAACAGAACCTGCCGTAAGAGCCAAGCTACCGGTGACACTATGCGATAGAATCGTGCAAAGGACAGGATAGGAGCTCAAATCATCATCGCAGCGCGGCGACAACTTCGCTGTAGCCAGGAAGAGAGGCATCACCACATTATTAAATCTTTTCAGACCATATCGAAGCAGCAGTTCGACTCGATGGTTAGCGCGGGCCCCCGGCGACAATGGGCGGCGGCGGATGACTGGGAAAGACACAGGGAAACCATTACCAACCTATTATAACCAGCATATGACCCTGAGCCAAGTCATAGCAATCATGCGCGACAAATACGAATTCTTACCGACGTGAGCATGTCTCCCCGCTTGAGTAGAGCCGCTGTGCTATGCACAAGAAAAGATTCAGTGTGTGGGGTGTAGGCGAACGTGAGACGCAGACATACCTGTGAAAGCCAGTTTCAAGAAGGTCATCGGATAGATTCCGGTCCCCCTTCAGCCACGGAATGGATCCCATCAGACCTGGGTAAGATAAAGCTGCATGCTCGTACCGGCTGATGACGTAGTGCGCAGCGTGGTTTAGCTAGGTCTACTAACCCTTTGGAATCTATAACACAGTCGCAAATCTCAGCTTGAGCAAAATCTCCTGTCTCCTGTCGGGAACGATCACCTGGAGCTGCAACGTCCGCCCTGTTTCCCCTCGCGTCTCCCAGGAACCTGCGACTGGTCGGGAAATAGATGTTTCTCATTCGCAACTACGTACCTACGGCTTTTGAGATGGGTCTGTGGAAGCCGCTGCCAGGCGGCACCGTTATGGTGGACGAGCAACTCCTCGCGTGGTTCAACCGCACCAGGTCTTGCTCAGTTGCTCTTGCTCAAGGTAATTCCAGACATGCGTATCGAATTTTAGGCATGTGGCTGGATGAGTATCAAGACTTCGTCTCACCACAAGATCCGCCCTTGACCTTATTGACACTACGCAGCCTCGTACCAGCCAGCCACTCTCTACCACGAGCTTGCAATGTGTTCGCTTCGATACATGCGCGACGTATCGGGAGCAGTCCACAAAAATTCGCACCCGATCCGCTTGATCCTGGAACATCTATATGAGATGGGATTGCAAGAACCGGTGCAGAACTCTGGCAAGCTGCTCAAACCATACTTCGGACTTTTAGGCAACGTCCTGGGTTCCCACGTTGAGCCTTCGGCTGAATTGTTCATTGCGATAAGTCGTGGGTTCAGTACCGGGTGAACTTGCCATGGCGGAACAAGCCACTCGAGGTGAGATCCATCAACTGCCCCCCTTAGCCGACGCCTTGGGCCTCGAATTCTTCGGCATGAAATTAGCACTGGTCTGGAACCTAGTCAGGCGCCGCGTTCTGCCGGGGGCACAGCGGCTCAACAACGGAATCGTAGAGTCTCTGACCGCCGCACGCTACCCCTTTATTCCGGGGTCAAGCCGCCAGCTGGCTTGCCACATCTACTTTCTATCGGGAGATCACCAGCAGGCTCTGGCCTCAACCCAGAGGCGGATAAAATTTTGCGTAAACCCAGCCACCATACGCTGGAAGCAACGACCTCGTGGATCTTTATCTAACACGCGTAAAGAGGAGTGGGAGATGCATATTTGCCTGATGGTGGTGAACAACTGTAAGATCCGACTCATGCGAGAACAGAGGTCAAGTAGCAACAAAAAAGCAATTTGCCTACGTCATGAAATAAACCACGGGAGGTGCTTCGTTCATGATCTCGAAGCTAGAGGGGCCTACGAGATGAGAGATGGAATTAGGCGTTGTTGCCTAACATGTGATAACCCACCATCGCCACCATAGATCGGGGACAAAGGACCGAATACAAAAGTTACTATAGCAGTACGCAATCATATGAAAGGAGGGATATGTCCAGTGCCTGCAATGCCCTTAAGGCGGTCGTGATCGCCAGGGCCGATCTACTCAGCGGCCGAAAAATTGATTGGCGAGATAGACCGCTGACACCTGCAGGTTGACTGGAGTTTCATGCACAAAGCCAAATAGAGCATCGAATACTTCTCTTCCGATAGTATATAGCAGTGTAGATTGCGACAGAATCGAGGCAACCCATGAAGAAATAATAGGGGTTTGCCGAGTTCCCCTGGCCGCCCCCACTCGCCCGCGTAAGTAAGCGCCGCGCCTGGGGCCGAATGGGATGTTTCGATTCAACTTCGCAGCGCTTAGCCGATTGGCCACGAGTGCCCGAGGGCTCTGAAACTTTTCCGTTTTTCGGTGGGACCCGCCGCAAATCCGACCCACTACAGTCACTCATAAAGTCTACATACATACGTACTCGATGTCGCCGCTGGTGCTGTCGATCTACCGCTGACTGACGAAGCCTTTCCTGATCTGCAGCTTGCAGGGCTCTTGAATGGAGATGGTCAGGGACGAGGACAGGTACGGTGCCCGAAAGAGGGGCTCGGAGGGGCTCGGTATTGTGGTGATGATTTGTCGCTATTTATCAACGTTAGTGGCTTGCTTGCCGCGTCTGCCACAGGTTTCCAGTGCGTGCATGCAACAGCCAACCAATTGGCCAGGACCGCATGACCCGGCCGAGGCCCAGCAGCGCGTATACTGGCGATCGCCTCCTAGAGGTGAAACAGGAAGCCCTGAGAGCTGCAGATGTTCGGTTATTCTTTGTTCTGAAATGTTTTAGAGGGAGCCTATGGGCGCAAGGCGGCTCTTCGGGCAGCGAATATGAGTGGTGGTTTCAACGTGAAGATCCCATCACCACCACCACCCCACATCTTTGTACAGTATCTTGTATCCCTCCTCGCTTTCCGCCAATGGGACCTGTTCCTGATTAACATATTCCATTCAGTCACTCACTATATAAGAGATTCACAAAGCCCATTGTCCGGAGCACAAAGCATTGTTCCTCAGCACCTTGCCCTGAGAAAACAACCGCATTCTTCCACTCCCTAGATCTTTCTTTTCTTTCACACTCCTTCGAAAGCACACTTCTAGCATTTAAGAGATCTCGAATCGGCTGGTTTCCGATTTTGAAATACTCTCCACCATCATTAGCATTCAAACTGGGAAGAAGAAGAAGCAAAACGTCTGGAGCTTTTTCACTTTCTTTACACAGACTTGAAGCAATAAACACCTTCCTTGATACCCAAAACAGCAGCGAGATACCTCGAACAGCAAAAATGTCTTCCTTCAGCAGTAAGGGCATTGCCGCGGCCCTGGCGCTAGTCGCCTCTACAGCAAACGCACATATGATCATGAAGACGCCGACGCCGTTCTCGGCGGACAAGCTGGACAACGGCCCCATAACCGGCGCGGCGTCGTACCCCTGCAAGGTGAGCGGGGATCCGGCGACGTGGTACAGCCGGGACGGCATCGCCACGACGATGGCGGTGGGTGAGAGCCAGACGCTGTCGTTCACGGGCTCGGCAGTGCACGGCGGCGGAAGCTGCCAGCTGGCCATCACGAGTGACCTGCAGCCGTCGGCCTCGACGTCGTGGCAGGTAATCAAGAGCATCGAGGGCGGGTGCCCGAGCGTCAGCGGCGACGGCCCCAGCGAGTACGAGTTCGCCATCCCAGAGGGCGTGAGCCCCGGCGACTACACCTTCGCCTGGACCTGGATCTCCAAGCTCGCGGGCCAGCCCGAGTACTACATGAACTGCGCCCCCATCACCGTCACCGGCGGCGCCGCCAAGCGGGACGTCGAGAGCCCCAGCGAGTGCAACGAGACCGCGAGTGCTGCCGGTGAGGCCTTCCTTCTCCCGCGCCAGAACGCCCTCCCCGAGCTCTTCGTCGCCAACATCGCCGGCATCAACGACTGCAGGACCGAGCCGGGCACCGACCCGGAGTTCCCGAACCCGGGCACGGTGGTCGATCGGCCCAACACGGCCGCCGAGTTCGCCAAGGTTGAAGGAGCGAACTGCGTGCCCCAAGGCGGCTCCGACTCTGGCTCTGGCTCTGGCTCTGGTTCAGACGGCGGGAACGGCGGCAACGGCAACAACGGCGGCAACGGCAACGGCAACGGCAACGGCAACAACGGCGGCAACGGCAACGGCAACGGCGTTTACGTCCCGGCTCCCACTACCACGGCCGTCGTAGATGAGCCCTCCAGCATACTCACCATCCCTATCTTCCCTCCGACCACGACTAACGACGCCGCGCCGTCCCCGACAGCCGAGCCCACGGGTGACGATAACCCGCCACCGGTGACGACCTCTGCCCCGGTCAACCCGCCCGGCTCAGGCTCCGGCTCCGGCTCAGGTGGTCTCACCGGTTCCTGCACCGAGGAGGGCATGTTCAACTGCGACGGGACCGCGTTCCAGCAGTGCGCGTCCGGGACCTGGACCGCTATGCAGGCGCTCCCCGGCGGCACGAGCTGCTCCACGGGTATCAGCGCAGACCTCTGGGCTCGCGATGACGGCAAGAGGAGCATCCGTAGCAGCCGCCGCCGCCGCCGCGTCTAAGGGTGTTCGTGAGAGCGAGAGAGAAGAGGGCGGGAGTAGATGAGAATGTGCATGAGTTGGACGGTGGTTGCTTCATACTGGAAATGAAAAAGCCTTCTCTGACTGACAACCATGATGAAAATGGCGTCGTTCCTTCTTTGCACCGTACCTTTTGGGAAATGATGATAACACCGGAATGGCGCATATAGGTAGACTCTCGGTTCACACACATATGCATAGATACCTTAAATTTTGTACAAGATACGTTTTTTCATCCCTGGTGTTTCACATCGTGACTTTGCTCGCTACTACTTAACCATAATTACGAAAAGAAGGCTGAGCGATATAGTAATTCGGTTCTTCGTTGCTTGATGGGCGCTATTAAGACCTATCGCCCGTGTTATGGCATCGTCGGTAGGGCCTATAGGGAATCGCATGCGGACGCAGTCCGGATATTTGGCTGGACAGGTTCTGGCCAAAATACGCTGAGCCACCTTTATATCCAGGAGTCGAAATGTAGGAACCGGATGATAGAGGTTTAGCCGGTAATTTCATTCGGTTACTTTATATGCATAATAGATGGCAGCGACGGGGTACCGATGTACGTACGTGGTCAGAGGTGACGCAATCATCATGGCCAGCGCCGGCACCTGGCTGAGACAAGCTGCACTTGGACAAAGCCCGGCCGGGTTTTGGTTCGGTGCCTTCTTCGTTTCTGTAGACTGATGTCTTCGGCGGCTGTCGCGAATAGACAGACCATCCCTCGATTGAGAGATCGGCGGCATTTTAATATTTGATAGTTCTTTCGAACCGCAGCGCTAACAAACGGGAATGAAATATCGAGATCGCTTCGACCTCTAGGGCGCTGTTTCTAGGTAGTGTGGGAATCTCGCAAGCCAACCAACAGCACCCGTGGCAATGAGTTCTGCGTGGCACGCGTGTAATAATGGTGGTGAGCGATTTCAGTAGCTCGCGAGATATGTCTATTTGGAGTAGGCAGATGGAAAGTAATTGCTCCTTCGTAGGCCGGTGTTTTGATATATTCCTAGCCGGTTGACGCAAAGAGTCTCCCCAAACCAGCCGCACGTCCCAATCCCCGTCGTGGCACGGAGCGGGATTGATCCATAGCGTCTTGGCATCGGGCCTAATGAGGCGATAATATACGATCCTCGGTCCTCTGGCCGTGCCATGCCCTTAATGCTTTGTCATACGATCTCCGGCTGTTCCACCAAAATCCACCAATGACTTTTGCCGCTGCCTCTGCAAGTCGAGACCACACCTAATCTAAAGGCTAGCTAGACGACGTGGTATATATATTCAATTCGGCAGTGTGGCTTCTCCTCGACCGGCAAGTTCTGAGTTGGTCTTAGTTTCATTTAGGCCAATAGTTTCAGCATGGTCGGTTTCACAGCGGTCAGTCTGTCGACGCTCGTCGTCCTCCTTGCCGCCGTGGCCTATCAGATCCAGCTCCCGCGCCTCCTCACAGTAGTCTTTGGTCTCGGCCGCAAAATCGAGCCTCTGAGCTCGTTCCCGTACACATGCCGCCGGATTGAGGACGAGCGGCTGCAGGCATGCGAGGACATGTGGCTATCCGAGAGGTCGCGGCAGCTGTTCTTGGCATGTTCGGATTCGAAGGCTCGGACGCAGTGGCACGCTAAGTACGCAGTCGTCTGACTATTCCCCTTTCCCCTTTCACTGCCTTCCCGAACCCTCTCGTATCTAACCGCTCGACAGTATGGCGCGGTACAACGCCTCGGGGCGCAGTCTTCGGGACGCCTTCGTCATCCTGGACATCGATGAGCCCGTGGGCGCCGGATTCCGGATGCGCACGCTAAAGACCCCGGGCTTCACGGACATGCTGCACTTCAACGGCTTCACGGGCAACGACGACTACAACGGCGACATCCGCCTCTGGGCCGTCAACGGCAAGCCCTCTGTCGACGCGGTCACGGGCGAGTTCCTGGACAGCTCCAAGGTGGGCGCCAACATGACCGTCGAGCTCTTCCGCCTCAACGCCGGAGAGGGCGAGGCCGGGCCCGCCGACGAGCTGGAGCACGTCATGACATTCCACCATCCCCTGATCTCCACCGCGAACAGGGTCGCCGCCGTGATCAACGAGGACAAGCCCGACTTCTGGTTCACCAACGACCACGGGCAGGGGAGGTTCGGCTGGGTATGTACGACGGAGATCTCGAGGTACCGCCCCGCGAAGAGACACCGCTGCTGACGCTCGCGAAAACAGAGATACCGCCTCAGCTCATTGCTCCGCACGGGCGACGTGTGCATGTGTAGACGGAAGGCCTGCTGGAAAGTCGCCGAGGGCCTGCGCTACCCCAACGGGCTGGCGAAGGGCCACGACGGGCTGATCTACGTGCCGAGCTCCGCCGTCGGCAGCATCGACGTCTTCGAGCACGTCCCGCGGCAGGGCTTCAAGAAGCTGCACCACATCGACACCGACTACTCCCTCGACAACCTGTCCGTGGACAAGAACGGGGACATCTACGCGGCCGCGTTCCCGAGGCCGCTCCAGATGCTGCGCGGCGCCGACGACCCCTTCAACAGCCGCGCGCCGGCCGCGGCCTTGAAGATCAGCAAGAAGGGCGACGGCGCCTACGTGGTGGAGAAGGTCATCGAGGACGGGGATGCGGAGGTTTTGCCCGCCACCACGACGGTTCTGCACGATGCCAAGACGGGGAGGTTGTTTTTCAGCGGTAAGTGTTCCTTCCATCTGAGAGTCCCTTCGAAATATGCGCTGATCCGAGGACAGGCGTGTACTCACCTTTTATCGCGGTATGCGAACCGAAATAATTGGTATCTGAACGGGCCCTGGTAGTGGTGCCGTGGAAGCCAGTCGCCACTGGCCTATCCAGTAGCTGAAATACTGAAATTGAATGAAAAATATTTGACTGGTGATGATACTAGATAATTGGGAAATGGATAGCCGCAAATTGGTTTATTCTCGTTTTGTTTTTTTGCGAGAGATTTTGAGACAACGTCAATGGGATGCATAAGTAGGTCGCCATAGGTAGCTCAACTGTTATAACCGGAACCTGTCGCTGATATACCGCTGCCGCCAAGAAGAGTCTCGTTAACCGAGTTAACGACTTACTCCCGGTCTCGAGGACTAGCCTGTACCGAAGACGGAGCATCGGCTTACCCTGAAAGCCGGGGTCGACGAGTTGGGCTAGGTTGCGTGCGTATATGCTACTAAGTAAGACCCAGAAACTACAAGTTATTATAAGCAGCAGTTATAGTTTTCATTACTAGGATATATAGCGGTCCCGTTAGATACAGGGACCGGAGCGCGCTTGTAACTCTGGAAAGGACAAAAACCAGTGTTGGACGGAAGAGACCCCATACTGTACACACTCATACGCGCTTGCGCCTAACCCTCCCTACCGACACTGACAACCAAGATCTGGAAACACGCTAATATGATATTGATCATGGCCGAAGCAGACGCATGTTTTCTCGCAGCCGAACCGGCAGTCACGGGCGTCGTCGGATGTCTCAAGTAGGTGCCGGGGGCGTTTGCCGGACACCCTTCAGGTGTCTGGCCTCCCAATCGGATTGCAACGCGGAGATGAATGAAATAGGACTGCCTTTCAAGTAACGATAGACGACAGACCCACGGGTTCTGATGAGCAAGTTAATTGGTATTTCGGTCTTTTTGATGCGTATAGGCCCTTTGAGAGACATATCTGCAAGCGTCTGCCAAGCCTGTGCGACCCCCTGACTCGGGCCTTGAGGTGCGCTCTTGGTACGCAGCCATTCGATGAGCGGGCGTCTTTTGGTTTTCCTGTAGCGGAAGATGCACACTTCATCACCGCCAACAAACCATAATTGAAGCATACGAAGTTTGGGCATGCGCAAGGCAGCTCTAGATGCGGCCAGGAGCATTCTGTCGGAATGATGACCATATGCTTTAGAACTGAGCAGGTCGGGAGTCATTGTGAGGCTTCTTAGATTCGGCCAAGCTTCTTGTGCTGAGCCCGGTGAGCCTGGCTCGAAAGTGGAGAAGAACGATAGGGCATCGATGAGGAAGGATGCGTTGATTACGGTGAACTTTTGACTTGCTTTCCTTAGAATGCTTGCGGAAGGAGCATCACTCTCAGGTAGATTATTGTTTGGAGCTGGACGGAGCAATGCACGGTTCACGTCCTGGAAAGCTGAAAAGCGCCGAAGAGTAGGTGGTAAAGCTTCTACGACTCTACGGAGATGAAAAAGGCATTCATTCTCGTCGGCTACTGTCACCTGGCGCCACTGCTCGAGGTAAAACAATCGTAGATTCGGAAGGCTTCGGACGATGCGGTCAACGTCCGCAATCCTCCGGTAGAATTGCCTTGGCATAGTGAAGCAAGTGATGAAGTTCAGCGGCGGTAAGCAGGGTGACGGGTCGGCGGTGACTCGACTTAAGTCGAGTTTGAGAGGTTTTCCGAGTATTCGGAGCTTTGCGCCCAAACTGGGCTCGAACTGCGTTCCATCCCACCAGCCATGCGAAAAGTCGTGACGATCTATCCTAGGCCAAACATAAAGGGCTGAGAAATCATCGTCGAGGCGATGATCTCGGAAGTGATGCTCACGATCGCTTGGTGAGTATACACTCAACCAAAGGCCAAACCCTAGTCTGGTGAGCGGCTACCGTTCCCTGGACTGCCATCCATTAAGTACCGTGAAGAGCTTCATACTGCGGCTGTGAAGACGGCGCTGTTGGTGTCGGCCTCCTCGTCGCTTTCTTCGGAAGAGCATGAGTCGCAGGTGTACCGGGGGGGCTCGATCCGCAGCCACAACGTGCGGAGCCAACGTCTTCGACTTCGACTGAGAATTCTTTCGATAAAACTCAGCAAGAGTTTGTGCGAAAGACCGAACAGAAACCTTAATAAGTCTTGTCGGAGCTACAACACCGATTTGGCTAAGAGGCAATTGATGTTCGATGTTAAGGTTTATCGCTGACTTTCCTCCGTGGTGTTGTGAGTTTCTTGACATCCTCCGTGAATCCTTCCCCCCTTTTACAACCGTTACCACAACCCATTCTCTTATCCATGATGATGTAATTTTTACTCCTTCTTATCATTCATCATTCAGCCCTAAATTCCCGGACTCGTGATAAGGCTCAAGAATGGATGAGCTGCGATAGAAGCTTGCCTTCTGAACACACGTAAAGTAGCAATCTCCTGTTGCGCAGGTAGATGTGATACCTATACAGTAGGAGCCCTAGCATATGTATGTAGCTATTGGGGGATATGCGGTAGTTAAAGCAATGTGTACAAACAGGGGCTACTACTGGATGACCCACACTAGCCAATTGATAAGCCCCTCGTTGCGTACTGATAAGCCTTTGCCCCGCTAAAATTTCAACTACGTTCAGCGGGCTCAAGCAACTGACCAATGAAACCTACCAGACTTACCTCCTTCTCCTGCATACTCGATGACCTACTAGAAAACCAGAATTCTCCTCCTTAATTCCAGACCGCGCGAACCGGAGGCCACAGTCAGAGAGGAAGTAAAAGGAAAAGGAATACAGAATTTCAAACCAAAAAAATGGAAGACGACGACATAACAACGAAATCATCCGCGACCCAGCCGGCCGCAGTCGCAGCAGACGCTGGCGCCGACTCCTCCGACCCCGACCCGATCGTCGCGAGCTACGGCGTGTACGTGAACCCGTCGCTGCCGGCGTCGCGGCAGCTGCTGATCCTGCAGCACCCGAACAAGAAGCTCGCCTCGTCCTCCTCCGTAGACCTGGCGGTGACGGAGGTGCGGCTGAAGCCGCGCACGGGCATGGTGGAGGTGGACGTGCCGCTGTCGCACGCGCACGCCGACTACGACCGCGAAAAGGGTCTGAGGTGGGGCAGCGCGCTGCAGCGGTCGGCGGCGGCCAAGGGCGGCGGCAGCCACGGGCTCGCCGGCGGCTTCGGCGTCGGCGTGCCCCCCGGGAGGGGCAAGAACGCCGGCGGCAAGAAGGGGCTCAACGAGGAGGACCTCGACATGGACATGCTCTCCGACTGGAGCGAGGCCGTGCGCCAGGACAAGGTCCTGAGGACCCAGACCCTCGGCGGACAGTACCCGCTCGAGGCCGAGAGCAATTGTCGGTGGATGGTCGGCGTTTTCCAGGGTGGTGAGTCATTGTTCGAATTACTTGAACTTTTCCCGTAGCTGCATCTGTGTCCGTATTCCGGCGTCCGGACTGACAGCGGGGGAGGACCGATCGATTCAATGGCTGATTGACTAACGTCCACGACTTCCAGACCAGCTCCACCTAACCCCCGCAACGTCCCTCATCCATCTGCGACCGCAGCTCCACCACCTCGACGCATACGCGGAACAAGACCGTCTCTCGCGACCGCGCGAGGCGGGTGCCTCCGCCGCGGCATCAGCGCCGGGCGCGGCGGGTAAGGACGGCGCGACGCCGGCCCCGGCGCGCGCCATCACGATGACGATCAAGAGCGCGTCGACGAACGAGATCGCGCAGGAGACCATGGCGGACCGGCTGCGCGCCGTGCAGACGGAGCCCTGGAGCCGGCTCAAGTACGAGCACGAGGAGAGCGACCGCGCCTGGGACATGTTCTCGAGCCACCTGCTGTACAAGGCCCCGGCCCCCGCCTCCGGGTCCGCGAAAGATATCAAGGACAGCAGCAGTGAGGCGAAGGGCAAGGGCAAGGCGAAGGATGGTTCGGACGACCAGTTGGAGGAGCGGGCGCCGCGGTTGAGGGGCGGCTGGTCCGCGGACGAGTTCCTGCGCGCCGTTAGCGGGCGCCTGGAAGATGGGGAGGGGAATCAGGGTGCCGACGAGGTTGCGCAGGCCAAGAAGGAAGATGGCGGCGCCGCGGCTGGTGCTTCTAAGGCGCCGGGGAAGGCCCCTGCTGCCCTCGCTACGGCAGCTAAGAGAGCGGGAGGCAAGGGCAAGTCTGTCGCTTTCAAGGGCACCGCTATGGAGATCGATTAAAGGGAGAATCATTGTATAATCACTGGCCGGGGCTTAAGATCAGACGATGGCACTCGCATTATTTCGGCGTTCTCACATTATAGGGGGTAGGGCGTACAGGGGTAAAAGGAAACGAAAGCAAGCAAAGGTGCTGCTAGCCGTCTAGTGCAGGATAAAATAAATCCAGGGAAGCGGCTTATGCCCACGTTCTTCCTAACTATGTATACTATCTATTGCTACTCTGGAGAGTAGTGTAAACGAACCGAGATTTTGCGGCAAATTTGGTTTCCACACGTAGCTGTCAAGCATGAATGCTGATGATGCCCTTCAACTCTTGCGGCTAGCTATATTGGACACGTCCATCATAGGAAGGACCGAGCGGACAGCGAGCAATAGCAAATTCGGACTTCTCCCTTTTGTTTTGTAAACTTCTTTCTCTCGTATGACAACCCCCTTTTTGGGGTCCCAACCACATACCACTCCTCCCGTCCCAGGGCTAATCAATCCCTGGCAATCCAAGCGTAGTCCGAATAACGGATAAGACGGTAGCTCAGTGGATAAGTTATTTCAACAATTCAACGTCGAGGCCGATGGACCTCATGAAGAGATTGACGCTGTCCAGACGCTCTTTTGCCATATCAGCTGGCAGTGTCTTGGCGATACCCACAGTATCCATGACGCGATCCTTCACAGCGAGCACCAACCGCTGCTGCTCGTCGGGGCTTGCATGAATGCCAATGGCCGCAAGGAATTGCCATACATAGATGTCTTCTCCCGATGTCACAGTACCGGGGAAGATGCTAGGAAGTGAAGGTGCAAGGGCATTGAAGAAGTGGTTAAATGTGGCCGTCCTACATCACAATTAGTTAACGGAGTTCTGGAAGACGGGAGGTAAGACTCACCATTGCTGCCAGTTGGGGTCGTTGCTTGCCAGGGTTTGCTTAATGAGTTCAGCGCGGCTGAGGACCATGGTGAACATGTGGGTTCCAACGCGGGTGCGGGCAACTTTGTCAACATTCAGATTTTGGACCATGAGGCCGAGAACAGCCGTGACAATAGGAAGTTCGGAGTCGTTTAGCACTTGGAATAGGCTCGGGGTGACAGCCATGGTGAACAGCTCAATGCTTTCACGGATGGCGGCTCGGAGAGTGACGGGTTCACCTGGCTGCACCTGCGCGTCCCGGACGATGTCGAGCTGATCGAGGTGGATGACAAGTAGTGTGAGGATAGTGGTACGCTGCTCATGACTAAGGAAACGGAAGATGCGCGGAATCGCTTTCATGCCCTTCGGATAAGATATGAAGGCGATGAACGGGTGTACGGCGGTAGCTCCAATCGGCTCATGGACCTTCAGGGCGTTCCACAGGCGTTCGTTTAGCACCTGCAACTCGGCCTGGCGCTCAATGAACTCATCGCTCGGGTTGCCGTTGGGCGGAGGCGGGGGAGGCATCGTGCGCGTGAGGTCTTCCATCTTCATCAAAGCTGAGTAGACGTTCTCGATATCCTTCAGCGTCACCTTCCTATCCAAGTCATTGGTTGCTACCTGAGGACGGTGAGCGCTATTTGGGCGATTGGTGTCAGTCCCACTCTCTGTGCGTTTTATATTCAATAGAGGCTTGGGTGTTTTCGTGTTACTGAACGAAATCTTGCCCAGACTGCCCTCGATAACGAGTTGCTTGTTCTTGGGCTTGTTCTTCGCCGCCTCGACTGCACGCTGGACCTGTTGCTCCATTCGTTGCATGTGGTTCTCCGGTCCACGCCCATGTCGCCGCATACTGGCGTGGCGACTACCTGTCTGAAATAGGTAGGTTTGAGCAAAGTTATTCAAAGGCTGGTTCGGGTGGGGTCGCTGTTGAGCCCTAAGAGAGCTCAGAACCTGATAGTAGAAATCCTCCGCGAGAGCGGCATCGGTATCGTGCTCATTCGGATCGCCAATAGCGGCCACGAGCTGTTGTAGTTGGATCCTTGTGATGAAGCTCTTGTCTTGAGGGGTCATTAATCCATTATCCTTGGATAGAACAAATATCTTGTGGTTACGCTTGGCGCGTCTGGCCTCGGCTTCAAGATATGCTGCCTTGTCCTCCTCCGACAGCTGAGGTAGCTGAGGTAGTTGATTTAGCAACTGACCCTGTCGGGAAAACGAATCCTGTGACCTATGGACCGGATGAGCCTGTCCCCCGACTCTAGCGGCATCTCCAGACAGGCGATTGGGATTCTGTAAGATCTGAGTTGGACCGACCACAGGAGGAGCTTGCTGTTGTTGGGTCACAGGGCCAGCTACAGCAGGACCGGCAGGCGGCGTGTCTCGCGAGGGGCGTCGGAGGATAGTGACAGGATGTCCATGTGGACCACCTTGGGCAAGTCTATGGCTGTCATTGCCCTGGAATCCCGCGGACTGTCGGTAGTCCTGTTGTGGCTGTTGGTAATCTATGCCCTCCGGACGGGGATGCTGAGCAGGTTGCTGAAGGGGCACGGGTTCGGGCACGCTGAAGCTCGGCTGCTGTTGAGGTTGGGCTGGTGCTGCCGGCTTAGGTCGAGCTCGCATAGCAGCCTCGACCTCCTCCAAACTCATCACCTTCCGTCCCGTGGTCGCAGGCGCCGGAGGCTGCTGTTGAGTAGCCGCGGCCGGGGTTGACGATTTCTTTGGCGCGACACCCCATATTGAAGCGTCGACTTGAAGATCAGAAACCGGCTCCGGTTCTTTGTACTTCTCGTATCCAGATCGGACAGGCTTCGGTGCCTGCTGGTAAGAGTAACCCGTGTTGTAATTCTGAGAAGGCGCTGCGGTAGTCGGCTTGGGTGCGGGTTGTTGACGATTGAAGCGAAGATGTTCCTCCTCAATGGCTCCAGCCACTTTAGCTGTCTGGCCGAAGAAGTCGAAATCCTTTCCAACGGGATCATTAGAAGGGCCATCGTCTCCTCCGAAGGTGTCGTCATTGAAAGCATCGTCCGTCTCGTCCAACTGATCGCCGAGGCCGTCGTACGTATCATCAAAATCCAAGGCGTCCATGTCATTGTCATGTTCAGCAAGTGCCGCGAAAGGATCGTGGGCCTGGCCGAAGCCAGGGGCGGCCGTATTATGAGGAAAAGACATTGGTGCGGCCAGGAACTATGTTCCTCGTCCAGACTCTATGGCCGATGAAGTGTAAAAATAGAAACCGTGAGTTTAATTCTGTATGGTCAGCATCCAGTCGACAGACTTCAACAGCTTAAGGTGGAAGGAGCCAGGAGATGTAGACGGAACCACGGATAGTAGCAGACACGAGGAGCTGAGGTCTCTTAATGGGGAAGAGGGTGTCTAATGATATGGAACTGCCAAGCTGTTGGCTGTTGAATTTAACTCTCTGTGATAAATGCGGTGGTGACCTGAGGTCGCTCTCCACGATCTTTGTGCTGTCCTCTGAGAAGAGGGGGGAGCCATTTTTAACGATTAGACATTGCTGTCCACGATGAGGGGCAGCTCTTTGGTAAGGCTCTCCTCTCTGTGCTGCTTAAGTACAAAGTGCAAGCGCAGTCCAAGATGGCAGTATAGACAGAGAGATACGTAAGACGTGGGGTATAACTAATGCCAGAAACAGGGAGACTTACAACTAAGAGATTTGAAATACTATGCGGATTGTGACGAGAAAAGGACGCCGAACCATGATGCGAAAAAGATAGACCAAACTGGTAGGTAGGAAGAACCAAGGCGCCGACGACAAGTTGCAGCAACACTTAAGGATGAGGTTGAGGCAAGAGATCCAAGGCGCGCAGAAATACTTCAGGGAGAAGGCAACAACGGGGTGTTAGCAGGACGCGGTGCAATACTACTTCTCAATTCTGGGCGAGACCAGAGAATGGTGGAAGGTTGGGATGATGTCGCCTTGCGTTGCGCAATTTCTCAGCCTAAAGATACAAGCGAGAATAGATCGTTGACGACTACGAATATGATTTGTTCAAATCTGTAACCTCTGCGGGGGGAATGTGGGGGGAATGTGGCGGAAGTTCGCCAATTGTGGCTGATGCTAACATTACGCATTTTACATACTAAGGGAGGGAAAGGTGATCTAAGCGTCCGAGGAGAGTAGTCAGTCACGTGACTGTTCTGTCTCGGCCTCTCTGCTCGTATGTGCCTGCAAACTCCTGTGTCGGAGATTCGCAAAGGGAGGCCAAGAGACCCGGTGGCGACAGGGGGCACAGGCAGGATAGCGTCTCTATCCACGGATAAATCTAACCGGCCACGCAAAATGCATACATGCCGCAAGTAGCATAGCTGGAATTCCTCTATGGTCTCTTCAGATTGTCCATTCCTAGGGCCGGCAGCTATAGAAAACTGGATACGAGGTTCGTAATGGACAACGCTATTCCCGCCAGACTCCCTGCGCCTCTGGATGTTCAAATACTTACTGCTCTGCTCTATATCTCTAAGGTTACATTTCCCCTTGTAGACAGGAGGTACTGGGTATTGCTACAGACAGCGAAAGTTGAAGTTGTCATTTGCTGAATAGATCCAAGTATCGCGAACCGTATTGCTGGATTCGGGTCCCGAATTTCATCAATCGATACTTTAGGCAGGTAGTAAATTTGAGAGCCGTCCTGTCATGGAATCAGGGTAACTGCAGCTATGGGCTGGAAACAGGGGCCGAGCACTTGCTAAAAGGAAATACGAGGGCTTTGGATCTCGGTAGCCCTATACCAGATCAGGTTTAAGTAATGAAGAACCCCCAGATCCATTCCGACAGGTACCATAAAGGTATCGCAGATGTTAAGACACATAGGTAAAACCAAGACAAGTGTTCAGTTGTCACTTTTAGATTTTGCTTGTACATGTTTTACCTTTGCAGAGCGAGATATGAAATGTTCCAGATTATCATCAGTTCTAAGATGTACATACACACATACATTATCAGAGACCCCTGATTAACCGGATATAGCACCTAGTGGTCGCTTTTCCCTGGTCTAGCGACCCAATTCAGGGGTCGAGCTAGAAGGGTGAGAGAAGGATGTAGCAGCACCACTTGTTTTTATACTGCACGTTTCGAAACCCGGAACTTTGGACTGCTTACCCGCACTAAGGAATCATGGTAATGAATGTACGGAGTATGATGTACTGTAGGTACCTACTTTAAGTGCTGAGGTAAGGCTCTAATCCGTGCTATCAACCCTTACAATCTTTACGCGGCTTTTCATGCAGTTTATGTAAGAACGAGTTTGCATTCTGATTCTTGATTTTCGATACGCCGATAATGCATTTTCTCCTCCGTTAAGCTTGGTGATGTTTTAGCTATTCATTCAACTCGCCCCAATGCTGGCTCTTAATTGGGTCCATTGATTCCCTGCTATATTTGTACTCTATGCTCTAGTTGGGCGCGCTCCTTTTGGCATCCATCAAGGAACGCGACTTCGTGGATCCCTTCCATAGCCTCTGCCTCGTGTCTACGACAACTTATTATTAACCTTTCGCCCCTTTTGGGTTTAACAATATTCCACTCCTTCCTTACCTAAAAGGCCACGGCTACTCATCCATACATTGGAGCGTAAATCGGGTACTTCTCGCTCGATTCGCCTCTGGCGTGGCCCCACTCCCCTTTCCACAGGGTGAACAGACTCTTTTCGAAAGAATCTCTGAACTATCAACATCGTTTTTGTGTACCCGATTCCTTCCACCCAACAACTATCAGGATAGCAATTCTTGCAGCGTCTGGCGAAGTTCATTTCGCCTCTCACCTTCGAACGCCATGGCCGCCGGTAATGCGCGTATCGTCAGATACCTGCTTTTCGCTGTCTTTGTAGGTTCAATTCAGTTTGTCACGGTTGCGCCGCCGAAATAGCACTTACTGACATGCTTGTTTAATGCCGTATAGTTCATTCTCGTCTTCTACTTCGTCTCCCACTCTTCCTATGATGGAGTAGCGCTCAGCTCCGAAAAATTCGGATATAATAAAGGATCAGTAGCGTCGGATGGAACCCCGGGGAGCAATGCACAAGCCGCCTCGAGCAAGACCGGGAGCAGTTCGGGATCGACCAAGGACTCGACACAGTCGCCGATTGGCACCCACAAGCAATCCGATAAACTTGCTGAGGCTCCGATGCCCCTCACCCCGGCGGATCCCGGTTGGGATGATCTTTTGGGAACTGCCCCGGGACCCCGTATGAACGCCACCTTCGTCTCGCTCGCCCGTAACAGTGATGTATGGGAGATTGCGCGGTCCATCCGCCAGGTCGAGGACCGCTTCAACCGCCGATACAACTACGACTGGGTTTTCCTGAACGACAAGCCTTTCGACGCTACCTTCAAGAAGGTCACGTCGTCCCTGGTGTCCGGAAAGACGCACTACGGCGAGATCCCTAAGGAGCACTGGTCATACCCTGAATGGATCGACCAGGACAAGGCGAGGAAGGTCCGTGAGGATATGGCCGAGCGCAAGATAATCTACGGCGACTCGGTCAGCTATCGTCACATGTGCCGCTTCGAGTCCGGTTTCTTCTTCCGCCAGCCGCTGATGATGAACTACGAATGGTACTGGCGAGTCGAGCCCAGCATCGAACTCTTCTGCGACATCCACTACGACCCCTTCCGATATATGGCCGAGAACAAGAAGAAGTACAGCTTCGTGCTCAGCTTGTACGAATACGTCGAGACCATTCCTACGCTCTGGGACAGCACCAAGAAGTTCATGAAGAACTTCCCCGAGCATATCGCCGAGGGCAACTCGATGGCCTTCCTGAGTGATGACGGTGGTGATACCTACAACCACTGCCACTTCGTACGTTCCAAGTTTTGAGATGCTTTCAGCCGTATAAGTGCTAATCAGTCACAGTGGTCCAACTTCGAAGTCGGCAACCTCGAGTGGCTGCGATCCAAGGCCTACATCGATTTCTTCGAGTCGCTCGACCACGACGGTGGATTCTTCTACGAGCGATGGGGTGACGCGCCGGTGCATTCTATTGCCGCGGGTCTCCTGCTGAAGAAGGAAGAAATCCACTTCTTCAACGACATTGCCTACTACCACGTGCCGTTCACCCACTGCCCGACCGGTGAGAAGGTCAGATTGGAGCGGCGCTGCCACTGCAATCCCAAAGACAACTTTGACTGGAAGGGGTATTCTTGTAAGTCCAGGTGGCCCCTGTAGATGAAAGCATGTGGTCGCAGTACTAACCATAACAACTAGGCACGGCGAGATACTTCGAGGTCAACGGCCTTGAGAAGCCCGAAGGCTACGAGAACCAGCAGGATTAATTGAAAGATTACGAACCAAGAGGCGTGTAACATGAATTATTGAGGAAAGGAGAAAAAATCGTAACCCCTGATGACGTTTCGATCATGTACGCATTACTGAACGGGGTTCACTCTGGGAGGTGGGGACTGGGTACAGGCGTCTACGGGTTTCGCTATGGCAAAGGGGGTACGTAGAAGGGTTGGGTTGTCTTCATCGATTCTCTTTCCATCCGTAAATAGGACATTGCACGATGCGCCACCTAAACTCCAGAAGACATGCCATGCCTCGACGTTACACGATGTACAACTGCGATGCAGTAAGATCTCTATAACCATGCCCATGACCGACTGACCAGGCTACTCTCGATATGATCGAATGGTATCTGTTATGCTACCAGATTATCCAACCCCCGACCCACACGTAGTCCTCTTTATTTCCTTTATGCGCCTACTGCCGCCTTCTTGGGCTTCTTTGTTCCGTATTTACTTCGGCTCGACATTCGGTTGGAGACGCCACCCTGTAGAGGAGACAAATTAGTGATCCGGAAACAAATATGTAGGGCCCCTTTCCGGAATCTCCTCGGAACATCGTAACGCTCAGGAATTCGGTTGGCCCCTTTCCCACACTCATCCCACCGCCCCGAACGTACTCCCACACCGCCAAAGCGAAGCAACCCCGTTGCCCTCCCCATACCCTATCCCCCCCTTACCCCTTCCCCATACCCTATCCGCCCCCTTACCCCTTCCCCATACCCTATCCGCCCCCTTACCCCTTCCCCATTCCGCCTCCAAACCGAATAAGAAACAAAAATAAAAGGAAAAAAAGACCCCCCAGATCCAGAGCGCCGCGGACGAGGTGGTACCGCACTCCCGGGCAGTCCTGGCTGCGGCCGCCGCGCACGAGCACGACGCTGTGCTGCTGGATGTTGTGGCCCTCGCCGGGGATGTAGGCGGTGATCATGCGGCCGCTCGACAGCCTGATACGCGCCGTCTTGCGCTCGCCCGAGTTCGGCTTCTTCGGCCGCGTGATGCCCACCTTCAGGCACACCCCCTTCTGCTGCGGGCACCGCGTCTCCGCCAGCGCGGGGGACACGGCGTGGCGCGCGCGCTGCGGCTTGCGGCAGCCCTGTTTTTTTGGTTCCGTGTGAGTAGAGGGACCGAAGACGAGGAGACGAACCGAATACGTACTCGCAGGACCTGGTGCAGCGTCGCTTGCGGCGAGGGTGTCGTCGAGAAGGATCGCGGGGGCAGGCGGGGGAGGGCTGTCGTCGTCGTCATCGTCGTCGTCGCTGGCCGCCACGCCAGAGACGGCCAAATGGATCTGAGGAGCGGCGCGGCCATTGTCGAGCTCGATTGTGCGTAGCTGTGGGACAATGGAGTTATCGACTGTTGCTGATAGCTCAAAAGGGCATCTATCATATCATTCATTGCAATTATCAGTTCTGCCAAGCAATCTTTAAGAAAAAAGGGCTGGTCATCTGTCTGCCAGGTGCTGGGCTGATGGGCAGCTGTCAGATACATCTTATGATGTCGGCACTTCAAGTCGCCGCTCTCCGTGGACCAAACCTTTCTTCACATGCCAACCCCCGGCCTCCCGTCACCTGGCAACCGAAAGCTGCAGCAGTTGGACGAATCAAGAACTTCCATTCCCCTGACTGGCGCATCACCAGTTTCCGGGGGTTCCATACGACGAACAAAGGGGGTGGATGGGGGTGGATGGGGGTGGATGGATATCGTCGGTGGGCAGCCTCGGTCTGTCTCGGCTCACAGGAATGTGACGAAATATCAAGAAGCCGTAAGCCGCTTCGCTACGTTAGCTAGTATGGCAGGTTCACGATCTCTCTTATTACTTTCGGCGATTTGTTCCGCAGTTGTAAAATTACCACGTGCTGTTCCTGCTCACTGGTCTAGAATTGTTCCATTGCAGCATTGACTTAAGGTAGTCCAATTTAAGCTCCGCTATGTCGTCTTTCGCGAGAGTCCTTCGGCCGGCGTTACGGCGGGGTCAGGGTGTTGCTGCTTCTACTGCCTCCCTTTCCACTAGAGCTTCCCCGTCGGCGCGATGCAGTAGAACAGCACGGATACTCAATGCTCAGCAGTAGGTTGTTTAAGTCGTCTTCAGCGAGCCGCATAGCATTGACGCCCGCCGGCATCTAGACTCAGACCGCTCTCCGCGACGGCCCACCGGCGCAGCGACCTCGCGGACCTCATGCCGACGCCGATAACACACCTGTCGGAGACGGAGGCGGCGATGCAAGAGGCCGTGTCGCGGTTCGCCAACGACGTGGTGCTGCCGCGGGCGCGCGAGATGGACGAGGCGGAGCAGATGGACCCGGCGCTCGTGGAGCAGCTGTTCGAGCAGGGGCTCATGGGCATCGAGATCCCCGAGGAGTACGGCGGCGCGGGCATGAACTTCACGTCGGCCATCGTGGGAATCGAGGAGCTCGCGCGCGTCGACCCCTCCGTCAGCGTGCTCGTCGACGTCCACAACACCCTCGTCAACACGGCCGTCGTCCGCTGGGGCAGCGCCGACCTCAAGCGCCGCTTCCTGCCGCGCCTCGCCACCAACACCGTCGGTAGCTTCTGCCTGTCGGAGCCCGCGTCCGGGTCCGACGCCTTCGCGCTGCGCACGCGCGCCACCAAGGTGGGCGGCGGCGCCGGGTACCGCCTCTCGGGCGGCAAGATGTGGATCACCAACTCGATGGAGGCCGACTTCTTCATCGTCTTCGCCAACCTCGACCCGTCCCAGGGCCACCGCGGCATCACGGCCTTCGTCGTCGAGAAGGGCACGCCCGGCTTCTCCATTGCCAAGAAGGAGAAGAAGCTCGGCATCCGGGCCAGCAGCACCTGCGTCATCAACCTCGACGACGTCGAAGTGCCCCCGGAGAACCTGCTCGGCGAGGAGGGCCAGGGATACAAGTACGCCATCGGCCTCCTCAACGAGGGTCGCATCGGCATCGCCGCGCAGATGACGGGGCTCGCGCTCGGCGCCTGGGAGAACGCCGTCAAGTGAGTCATGTCCCCTTAACCAATCCCTTGGCTAGCAAGGAAGTAGGTCTCGGTCGAAGAATCGTCGCGCAGGGATCTCCGGTTTCGGTTCCTTTTTCTAACGCGCGCGATCTGATAGGTACGTCTGGAACGACCGGAAGCAGTTCGGCAAGCTCGTGGGCGAGTTCCAGGGCATGCAGCACCAGATCGCGCAGTCGTACACGGAGATCGCGGCGGCGCGCGCCCTCGTGTACAACGCGGCCCGCAAGAAGGAGGCCGGCGAGGACTTCGTCAGGGACGCCGCCATGGCCAAGCTCTACGCGTCGCAGGTCGCCGGCCGCGTCAGCGGCCTCGCCGTCGAGTGGATGGGCGGCATGGGCTTCGTGCGCGAGGGCCTCGCCGAGAAGTTCTGGCGCGACAGCAAGATCGGCGCCATCTACGAGGGCACCAGCAATATCCAGTGAGTTCCCCGCCGCTGAATCACCCTCTGTCTCGTTCTCCGGGTGCGCAGCGCGTTGCTGACACCCTGTTTTTCAGGTTGAACACTATCGCCAAGTCGCTACAGAAGGAGTACACCGTATAACGGGGCATCCGTCGTAGACGAAATAAATACCAGTTAGGTACTTGGTGATAGGAGGCTCGGAGTCATAGGTTATACGGAGCATTTGCACTTGATTTCCCCCCAAGGGCAGGAGTTACATAGGGTAGTCTACTCGCAATTCAGCTGCCCGTTTTGAGGCGTCTCCGAACTACGTCACACGGTGATGTTTCTGATCTGTCAACTTTAACCTTGAAAATGCAGGTTCCGGTCGAAATAGTTGAGCCGCCTTTATATCCAGCAGCCAAAATCGGGGGACGGAATGATAAGGACCGGTTATATGCAATGCTCAGCGCTCTCCCTTCAAGAGCAGACAATCCCGATGGAGAGCCTCAGTTGGTGGCTGCAATGGTGTTGCGTTCTTTCTGCTGTAAGTAAGCTCTAGCTCGTATGTATGTCACCTCGCTGAAGGAGTCCCTCACGGCGGTGCTGCCTATCACACACACAGAGAGAGAGAATCTGTCGCGCGTAACTAGCACGGGACATCGGTATACAGACAGTGCGATACAGATGTTTTCGGCTTTTGCGCTGGGACGTATATGCGATCTTCTAAGCTGTGCTCTAGATCGGGCTAAGGTGAGTGAGTAGCATCAATCTCCCCTGAAAGCTTATTGCGGCATTCGCGGGTAAAGTCATACTCCCCTTTATATGAGCCGTTATCCAGGAATTGGGTATAGGCGCCACTCAACCATTATCATTCGCGCCACGTATGACCTACGGCGATCGGCTGTGGACAGCAACCGCCATTGTATACCGAGCAAACTTCATGAACGGGATAACTGCTTATTATCCTTAGCTATGGCACCTAGTAGTACTTTGCCCATTGAAAGACGGTAGATTTGATGTTGCTCCTTTCCCCTGGTATGGGAAGGCGGCAAGTCTCGCTTTTACGAATCACCATTCTGTGCTAATTAGCAAAGGACGACAAACTGCACACAATAGTATCGTGTGAAGTATTTATTATCTTCCATTACTCACTATTTCCATAGCAGGGAGAGTGACATGCCTACATGGCGAGCTATTCAAAAATGCATGTTTGTAACGCCCAGAAATTCCTCTGTTGAACTCCTAACCTGTCACCGACCAACCCATGCTCCACGGTTTTCGGGAGTTGAGAGACCCCAATTCGGATATCATTCTTTCGCAGTCCCCGCCCCGCTTAAACCCGGATTCTAGTATCCCAAACGCCTTGCATGCCCAATGCGTGTGAGTGAACGAAAGCCAGGTTTAACAAAAAATAGACAAAAACGCCCGATGGAAGAGCGAGATCCTTCCTGGCTCAGCAATCATGCACGGCCACCGACCGCGCCCTAGGCCTCAGGTCCGCGTACCCGGGCGGTGCGCCTCCCTGCTCCTGCTGGTGCTGGTGGTTGAACTCCACGGCGGGCGGGGACAGGACGCGTGGCCTCAGATAAGCGTCGGCCTCGGCCTCCTCGACGGCGGTCTCGAAGCTCGGGGGTAGGGGGCCCGTGCTGGGATCGATCGACGGCACCGCCGCCTTAACGCCAATCTGCAGCGGCACGCCGAGCATGAGGCTCGAGCTCGAGCCCCCCGACGATACCGACACCGTGAGCCAGAGCACGTAGGCGCGGGAGCTGATGCACGAGTGATACGTCGGCAGGAAGATCTTCTTGTCCGTCGGCAGCCTGATGGGGACCTGCAGGCTTGCCGTGTGGTATACGGTGGCCTTGTCGGAGGCGGTCTTGTTGCCTTTCGCTTTGGTGGTCTTCGTTATCGCCCATTGGGGTCCCTCGCCGCCGGCTTCTCCCGAGTGGTCCGAGTCCGAGAGCAGGTCGCTGCCGTAGCCAGAATCCCGCCTCGTGTGGGCCCTCAGGTGCTGCTGCTTCCAGCCGACCTTGCAAGCCGGGGCCGAGGACGATGACGATGACGGTATCGATGTCGTGGTCGAGTACGAGCCGCTGCCCTCGTAGCCGAAATTCCGGCTCCAGTCCCCGAGGTTGGGCAGGCAGCGGATGCCGCTGGCGCTGAAATAGGTCACGGCCAAGATCTTGGCGGAGACGGCGGTAACCCGCGGGGGTGCGCACTCGGCCGACGCGGGCTCGAAGCCGAAGTCGAGCTGCGCGTCGGTGGCTGTCGCCGAGCGCCCGTCGGGGCTCAGCATCACGGCGGCCGGCTGGGCCGCCGACACTGTCAGCCTGCCCAGCTTCGGCGACAGGATCGTCCTCCGCATCGTCTTGCGCTTCGACACAGCATACAGCTTGTCGTTCTCGGTGATGCTCAGCGGCGCCTCCTCGGGCGCCGCGGGAAGTACCCGGATCTCCTGGTTCTCCTCGAGGACCTTGGTGGCGGCGACGGCACCTTCCTCGTGCCGCAGCACGCGGGCCTTGATGGCGTACTCCACGCGCGCCATGGTGGGCGCGAGGTCGTTCCGGTCCCAGGAGCCCACCGTCGGCGGCAGCCGGAGGTGATAGTCGCGGACGGCGTCGTTGAGGACGGTGTGGCTGCAGGCATTGATTGTGAGCTGGTCGGGGATCACGAAGTTGAACGGCACCCTGTAGGTGTGCCCGGCCTCCAGGACCCGGGGCACCGGGTAGCACGACTCCGGGATGGGCATGGTGAGCTTCAGGAAGGTGTGGCACGTGGTCTGCGGCACGCTGACCCCGTCGACACGTGTCTTGGCGGTGCCCAGCAGCAGGATCTGCAGGCTGTCGAAGCGCACGTCGTACTGCGTGTTGATGGAGACGTAGCCGGAGATCGGCGACGACGAGGTGTAGATCTTGGACCGGTAGTGGTTCTCGATGTGGATTTCCATGGCGGCGGGCCTTTGGGCGGCCATCGTTAGCCTGCGAGCATATCCACCCGAGGACCCTATGGTGCCGCGGTCGGAGACAGACGACATCCAGGCTTTCATTTTATAAGTGCCGCCGTGAATCGACGGTCCTGGATGAATGAAGTTGAGACTTATGCTGGAAGCCCAAACCTGCCACGACGACCTTGCTGTGTTGGTCGCTCCCTGGGTGCTATTATGCGGGGCCTTGGAGCACGAGAGCTATAATTGTCGATACCGAGCCGCCCGAATGCAACCCGGCAGACTCAAAATGCTGTATTTGGCTATGGAGATAGTGATGGTCGAGATAAATACCTAGCAAGGTATCATACAATATGCAGGCTCGGAACGGCTTGAGGTCTTCGTGAAAATCGATTGTTGGCAAACTGATGTCTGACTAGAACATCTAGTAGCTGGCTTATCAGAGTACTGTGGACAGTAACCTGAAGATGTATATATTTGTCTGATGGATGAGAACCAAAGACAGAGAGGATCATCTGGCTTGATATATAAGCTATAGATGAACACGGATCGGCTTCCGCATAAGAATGAATCGAGTCACATCTTTGGTAGCAATTTTCCACCCTGGACGTAAAGGTTAACAACTAGATGTTCCCATAGACTAATTAGGAGGTATCGTGAGCCCACACTTGCCTAGCACACCATACGCATGGCCGGTAGATCCTCCACCTGAAGGGCGAACAGAATGGCTCTTTCAGCTGAGGTACCTAGCTCTGGTTAGCCAAGGGCACCGGCGCGCATTGGCGTCGCACCACACCGTCTGAGATCAGTCAGCAGCTTTCTTTCTCTTATGTCAAAACAAAGAGATGACCAGATGGGCGGATCGCTAAGGCCTTTCCCCCGTAGGGCAGCTTTTGGAGCCCTGTTGGTGGGCTTTACAAGTCAAAATGTCCATAGGGCTTGTTCAACATGTTTGGTGGGGTCAGCAAGGGTGGGGTAAGTTACCCGGGGCAGTGGACCACGCCCTCCCTGAACGCCATGGACAGGGTGCCGATATCACGATCGATTGTGTGTGAGTTCGAACCAATTATCGGAGGGCGTCGCGTAAAGGTGCTTGCTTTAGCTCTGAGCCAGCTTTCCCGCGGAAGTCAGCCCGCGTTGTCGGCTTTGGGTTCTTTGGAACTTCGAAGACTTTAGAGTTCTATTGCATCACACCATTTGCGAATTAGGACAGCGCGGCACGCAAATTTAGTGCCCAAAGCATCAGCTCATGGCCGCCACGAATGTCAGTCATATTAGATCCACCTAGCATGATCTCTCATGCCATCTTTCTCCACAAGAAATGCGCCCTTCGAATACAAGGCTAGCAACGCTAATAATAAGCCACAGAGCTCCGTGCTTTGTAATGATATATGGATCTATCCATGTCATGGGAGAATGTCGCCAAGATGGCAGGATGGATGCTTGATTCATTTGATAAGTTGACCATGACGGTCTAGCTTTTCGAGCTATGCAACCCTCAACAGAGCGGAGGCAGCTTGAGTTCAGCTCCAAAGCCTTTGTAAGGAAGACACCTTCATCCCGGTTGCATGGATATATTCGCACCCGCTTTCCCCCAGCCTGAACCGGATCGGGATATGCGTGCACTCTCTCCATTGGGCTTTGTTGAATGCTTACAGCAATTGCTCGTTCGCACAGACCTGATTATTCCCGAGGTGGAAAACAGTATCGAAGCGAACAAAATAACATAGGTTGACGCATCTGCTGAGGCCAAGAGTTAATACAAGAGCTATTAACTGTGATGCTGTGCAAAAGGGCGCGGTTGACCGTTTGATGACTCCTCGTCACCACCCTGCTGCAGTAGCTTGCATCATTGGCTGGTTGTCACTCAAGTAGAAAGATCACTATGTGGTTCAAGCCACAATGAGGCACATTTGCAAGGAACTGCTTCCGATATCGGTTCTTCTTTTTGCTTTCTAAGCACACTTATACACGGCATCGTACAAGTCATTTAATAATTTGTCTGCTTATATAATAAGAGAGAGCGAGGAAAGGAAATCGTACGCCGGATGGCGCCAATGTTTCGTCATCTCGGGAAAGCTTGCATATGGGGAGTTTCAAGGGGTTTCGATGCGTCGAAAAGCCGGCGAGACGTATTTAGTTAGCCTTGCCTGTCTCAGCTCATGCCGTCTTTCCTCGTTGGAGAAAGCGCTTCCAGGTTCGCCGTGCGACGTGATGGTGGGAGGATCCTTTTTTTTTATTTTCTCTCCCCTGGTCGACGTTAAGAATTGCTTGCCACGTGGGCGGGAACAACCTGAGGTTAGATGAGCAGCTCCGTTGCGTTGCATCGCCTACGCCTGAAGATGCAGGGTCCTGAAAGTTCATGAGTTGTGTATATTCTGCGCACAAGACAAGATGTCAAGTGCATCCCTTGGCGCTCTACCCGCCCTAGAACTTCACATCCGCTACCTGATAGCTGGGTAAGGTGCTGACGCTCCGCATGACGAACAGATAGGCGTACCGTTACCCCTAAGGCAAAACTCTATTGCACCTTTATTAGGCCCCCCTCCACGCAGATCGGCATTATAAATCCAATGCTCACTCGCTTTAATACTTTGTTAGACATCTTATTAATGGACTCGGTCGGGGCCCCGGTAGTTATTCCCGGATCGCACCTGATTTTACAATCCCAATTGCAGGTTCCCTCTCTGGCAGGCCGGGCGGGTCCTCATTATCCATATTATATACCGAGGTAGTCTAGGAGCTGGGAGGAAGCCTCTTCTTTCCGGCTATATCTCAAGCATTCCGATGATGTTGCAATCTCTTCTAATATAGCAGCTCGTGCCTTTATATCTAATCCCAAGAGATATAGAGCATTATTCCAGCGCCCACCGCAATTGCGGCGAACTGCGTGAGGGTCTTCCGAAGCTCCTTGGCCTTGTCGGGGCCTGTCTCGAGCAGCTCCGGGATGACTGCGACGGTTCCCACATAGAGGAACGTGCCTGCTGTGAAAGGCAGGAGGAAGTCGCCCCAGTTCAGGCTAGTACCCCAGAGCCCGCCATTTAGACCGGTCGGGCCGCCACCAGCACTGCCGCCCCCGAATTCTTGGACGGCGATCCCGATCAAGGTGCCCAGGAGGGCTCCTAGCGCGGTCACGAATTGCGCTCCCATGGCAGCGCGCTTAGAGAAACCCGACTGGACGAGAAGAGCGAAGTCGCCCACTTAGAAAGACCTGAAGTTAGCAATTGAAGAGATCATGGTTCTTGCCACAGGGTAATCGACCTACCTTCGTGGGGGATCTCGTGGAAGAAGACTGCTACAGCCGTCGTCGCGCCAATTGTCGGGGACGCGTAAAACGAGGCAGACATGGCGAGACCGTCCGTAATATTATGTGTAAAGTCGGCGCTTCGTAGAAGTCAGAGACGGCGTGATTTTGGAGGTGAAACGCATCTTCTTACATGAGATTGAGAAAGCCGCCCAGCTTGACGCTTGGATTGATCTCCTTCTCATCGCTCTCCTTTCCTGAGGTTTCGGCGCTGTCTCTGCCCTTCTTCCGGGACTTGACACCCGTACTTGAGACCTCGACCGATGTCGACTGTGCTTTCGCTCCAGTTCCGGCATCGTGAGAATGATGGCCATGGCCGTGGCTATGATCATGTCCTTCGCCTCCAGTCGCGATCCGCAAGCCCTTGTCCATAGCCACGAACGTCATGAAGCCCACCAATATAGTGGCCCCCAGGAGCAGGTTCCGGTTCGGCTCGACGAGGACAAGCCGCACGTGTTCGGATTCATCCTCCCCTAGGAAGATCTCCGGGAGCAGGTGGAACAGCGTATCGCCCATCAAGCCGCCGACGGCGAACGCAACCATGACGGAGAGAGAGTTCGGGTCTATGTTTGTCGGGCACAGCGCCAGCAGGAAGTTCGGCGGCCCCGAGATGTAGAGGGTCGCGAGGAGGGCGTTCACGGCAGGGCTGCCGGGGAAGAGGACGGCGAAGATCCGGGAGACCAGGTTCGACGTATCGGATGTGCTCGCAAGCTTCTCGGCATTGAGCTCCTGGACAACCAGGCACTCCTAATTCCAGGTCAGAAATGGGCACGCGGTCATAAATTAGGCAGGGAGTAATATTATGCCCGGGCTTACCTGAAGCCTCTCCTCTAATTCCTCCAAGCTCGCGACTCCCCGCGACTTGGTCTTGGACTCCTCAGCATAGCTGAAGGAGACAAATAGAACTACTAGATATACCAGTGTCAGGACCCGGCCATACCTGGGAAGATATGAGGCCATTGTTGGGAAAACTACGAGTTGATCTGCTTGGCTAACAGATCCGTCGGGACATACGAGACTCTCAGAGATCATGCGGCCTTTGATCTCATAATGATTCGTATAGTTCAGCTCCTGCTAATTTTAGGCCGGCGCGGTGAATTGGACCAACAACACAGGGTAGACCTGGCCTGAGCTCGCTCTTCAGTCAGGTAGGGCGTTGCCTCATCGAGATCAGGCCCTATTTTTGAGGTTGTGACTGCGCCGCAGGCGCAGCCGTGGCTAGAGCGTTCCATCAAGAAGTAGCTTCAAGGGTCCAATGTATCAACCAAACCTTTTTAAGAAGAAGGCCCACAAAAACAACAAAACCTCAAAAATAGGGCCTGATGGCAAGTTGTGATTTTTGGCTTCATTTGGTGCCGTCCCATACAAATTCGTCAAAATCATTATCGTCGACTACTGAAATGCCCAGGCGTTTGCGAGACGCTGGCAGCCAGGGAAATGCACTGTAAATATTACTCAGCCTCCTTGTAGGGTGGGGCTCTGGCTTCCGGGGCTGAAAGGCCTCAGACCGCCGAGCCATGGCTCCCGACAGCCGGCTGTCTGCCTTGTAAAGTGGGCCATGGTACCTGAAGCCAGACCCCAACAGGTCCTTCGCGTTAGCCCATAGATATTGCCATGAGCGGGATAATAGTTAATGGCGCGAAACGTGTAGCGGAACGTTTCGCGTCAAATCTCGCGTCGCCATTAAAGGACATGGCGATACGCTTTTCATGGGTTGCTTTACGCGCGATATGATCCTTTACAGAGCCAATAGCGTTATGCACGTTATGTTATCCAATGAGCCTCGATGCACTGCGGGGGTGCTTCAGCCGCACAACGATGGTTACGATACCAGGCCTTACAATCTATCGACAACCACCATCCTCAGCACTCTTTTTTTGCTCCAGGAGGAGTCATATCCCCGATACTGGGTCTTTTCTTGCTTTCAAAGCCTGCTCGCGCAGAAAGTATGGCGCCCAAATGTTTGGGGTGGTTCAAGTCCAAATTGAAGAGGAATAAAAAACAAGACGGTGCGGCCACTCTATCCGGTGTGCAGATGCCATCCTAACACATCGCAGAGACTTCTGCACCGGGTAAGGACGAGCCGCAATCTACGCAAATCACACCCTCTCTCGTAAAAGCCGAGCCCGAGCCGCGTAAGCAAGTCGCGCCGTCAACAACTAATTCTGCACCCCCTGTTCGGCCAGCGATTACGGCTTCCACAACACCTCCCCTACCTGCTTCACCTGCACCGACGACCTCCACTCCGCAGCCGGCCTCTCCCAACACGACGACCTGTAAGCTGCAAGGGCGGCTTTGGAATGAAGCCTACGATGATCTTAAAAAGAAGGAGCCGAAGCTGGTGGATGCATACGAGAGACTTCTATCTCGTGAGCTCAGCGAAGGGGATTCGAGTTCAACGGATGAAACATCCCAAAAGAACGAGATCGAACAGACGAACTCGAAGACGAGGCGGTCCCAAATGGTTCGGCTCGTCCAAGCCGGGCTGAAGAAGACAGAGAAGGAGGCCGCCGTGAAGCACGACATCCAGGAGAAAATGCATGCTGTATCCTCCGTAAAGGAGTTAATCGACGCAGCAGTCAAGTTGGTTCCGGAAGCTGCTATTGCGTGGACTGGTGCTTGTTTTGCTTTGCAGGTGAGTGTCGCCAATGATTGCGTCCTGCTCTACTAACCTGCCCGGAGATGCTCGCGAACCCAATAGACGAGGCAGGTGCCAATCGCGATGGAATCGCCTATGTCGTCTCGAGGATGGACTGGTACTGGGAATTGTCAAGCCTTCTTCTCGACGAGAACCGAGCTGACGGGAAATCCGCCCGACTAAGAGGCGAGCTAGAAAAGCATATCATCGACCTTTACAAAAAGCTTCTTTTATACCAGATGAAAAGCGCCTGCTTATATTACCGAAACTGGCTCGTCGTCGTTTTGAGGGACATGGTCAAGCTTGACGACTGGGAGAACACTCTCCAGTCTATCAAGGTCGCCGAGAATACCATCCGGCAGGATTCTGATGCGTACAATACTGAGAAAATCCAGTCTCACCTCGAGGACCTTCTCAAAGCTGCAGAGTCCCGGCGGGCAATGCTTCACGACATCTATCGGGCCATCCAGGACCAGACGGCTGCACAGAGGGAGATGCGACAAGAAAATAAGAACGAGAAATGCCTACAGGCCTTGTTTCTGACTGACCCCCGCAATGATAAAAGGCGCATCGAGGAAACCAAGGGAGGGCTGTTTCGGGACTCGTCTAACTGGATCCTCGGACACGAGGACTTCCGGCGATGGCGCGACGACGATGGGGCCAGGCTTCTATGGATCAAGGGCGACCCGGGGAAGGGAAAGACAATGCTTTTGATTGCCATTGTTGATGAGCTGGAGCAGTTGAAGCAACCACACCAGCAGTCTACCACCGTCCTGTCCTACTTCTTCTGCCAGGGCACCAACTCGGACCTCAACAACGCTACGGCCGTATTAAGGGGCCTCATTTTCCTTCTCATCATGCAGCAGCCATTGCTTATATCGCACCTGCGTGAGAAGTACGATCACCAAGGCCAAGGCCTATTCCAGGGCATCAACGCGTTTGTCGCCTTGTCTGGGATCTTTGGATCCATGCTGCGCGACCCAAAATTGACGAGGGCATACATCGTTGTCGATGCGCTTGACGAGTGCGAGACAAACCAGAAGCAGCTTCTCAACCTCATCGCTCAGAATATCTCTGCATCACCTCGTGTCAAATGGATTGTTTCTAGCCGCAATCAGGTCGAAGTCGAGCAACAACTAAAGCTGGATGACTCGGGGATGAAGCTCAGTCTCGAGCTGACACAGAACGCACAGCAGGTGGCTCATGCCGTCAATGCCTACATAAACTCCAAAGTGAAGGAAGTCAAGTCGTTGCAGGACGATGACGAAGAAAGAGATCGAATACGAGACGTCATGCATCAGAAGGCTAACGGCACGTTCCTATGGGTTACACTGATCATCAAAGAGCTCGAAAAGCCTGACTGTTTGGATCCACTGCAGGTAGTTAAGGAAATACCGACGGATTTATATGAACTCTACAACCGAATACTTAATCAGATTTGGCAACTGCAGAAGAGCACTTCGGAGTTTTGCCAGCTCGTTCTTTCCGTGGTTACTCTAGCATATCGTCCACTACACCTAGCCGAACTAATCGTCTTATCCGGACTGCATCAAAAGATTTCGATAAAGAAGGTTCGGAAAGTTGTGGAATTTTGCGGCTCGTTCCTCACTATCCAAAATGACCACGTCTACCTCATCCATCAATCAGTCAAGGACTATTTAAGCAGCAAAGCAAGCAGTACAATCTTCCCCTCCGGCCCCACCGACGTCCACCACGCCATCTGCTCGCGGTCGCTACAAGCTATGTCTACGAGCTTGCACCGAAATATTTACAACCTACACCCTCCTGGACTCCTAATCGGCGAAATCAAGGCACCAGACCCCGATCCGTTAGCGGCCATACGGTACTCCTGCGTCCACTGGATCGGCCACTTCTGCGATGCCTACAGCAATAGCCGTCCTGAAGTCGAGACTGTCGGCCACTTCCTTCGAGAAAAATTCCTTTACTGGCTCGAGGCTTTGGGTTTTATTCAACACATGGGGGACGCTATTCTTTCGATAACAAGATTAAAGAGCTTGTTAAAAGTTAGTCTTTATCTTAGCGCTATATTTAAGAATGAAACTGATTAAAATAGGAACAATCGAGCGACCGCGAATTACTAGACCTTATCCAGGACTTACGCCGGTTTATTCTCCAGAACAGATGGATAATCGAAAATGCTCCGCTCCAAACATACGCGTCAGCTCTTATATTTAGTCCGGCCCATTGTTTGATACGTAAGATTTTCAAGGATGAAGAGCCGAAATGGATAATGCCCAAGCCAATAGTGGAACATAACTGGAGTCCTTGCTTCCAAACGCTTGAGGGCCATAAAGGTTGGGTTTGGTCGGTTGCATTCTCCCATGACTCCAAGCTTCTGGCGTCGGCGTCAGATGATAGGACCATCAAGATTTGGGATGCGGCGACGGGGTCCCTTCAACAAACGATCGAGGGCCATAAAGGTTCGGTCAGGTCGGTTGCATTCTCCCATGACTCCAAGCTTCTGGCGTCGGCGTCAGGTGATGGGACCATCAAGATTTGGGATGCGGCGACGGGGTCCCTTCAGCAAACGCTCGAGGGCCATAAAGGTCCGGTCAACTCGGTTGCATTCTCCCATGACTCCAAGCTTCTGGCGTCGGCGTCAGATGATAGGACCATCAAGATTTGGGATGCGGCGACGGGGTCCCTTCAGCAAACGCTCGAGGGCCATAAAGATCCGGTCAGGTCGGTTGCATTCTCCCATGACTCCAAGCTTCTGGCGTCGGCGTCATATGATAGGACCATCAAGATTTGGGATGCGGCGACGGGGTCCCTTCAACAAACACTTGAGCTTGGCACTATAGTACAAACCATGTCATTCGACAATACCGGCTTATATCTGGATACCAATATCGGCCATATTGATCTAGCTGTTGGCACAAAGAAAATCCAATTGTTACCTCGAACTCCTTATCCGGATCAAGCCAATGAAGCACAATATTATGGCTACGCTTTAAGCCGCGATAGATCCTGGATTACGTGGAACAAACATAACGTACTGTGGCTTCCGACCGACTACCGGCCTTTTATCTACGCCATTTCGTCTTTTGCCTCGTCATCGACGCCGTCGACGGTTACAAGGATTGGCCTCGGTTATCATTCGGGGAGGGTCGTAGTAATTGGGCTCTTGGATTCCGGGCTGTTATAGTTCTCGAAGCTATAAAAGAACCCTATTCCATAAGATCTACCGACCCTTAAGGAATGCACATAATACCACGTATCGCCCTTATTTTCTTTCCATCTCTTTCTCTCTCATTTTTTATAACTTTGGTAGTAGAAGGTCTTAGGAGTCCATATTAATTTATATTCTCATTCTTCGTCGTTGGAGTGCGCGTGGCGATTTTCTTCTGGTTTCTAGAAATATCTATGACGTCGTGATCTACACCCCACATAACCTGGAACCCCCTTTTTTGGAATAAACGCAAGATCTCCCTAACAGATCGCCCTGGGCTGCCTGGAAAGTGCTAGGTTACCTCTAAGTCATAGTGATGAATTTTTGTCTAATTTTATTTATTATTATTTGCTCATGGACTAAAGTCAACCAGCTGATCCTGGCGCGTGACCGACAACATTCGTCACAAGAGATCTCTACAATACGGCGCTAACGTCTTGTTAAGTATGCCTTGTCTTGGAAACTCCGCATGGGTCAAAATAAACTCTTCCGGGAATGATGAACCTACGTTAGGGCTTAGCAGCTGAACAGCTGAGCCTTGGCTAAGGGTGTGTTCGATGGATCTCAGCGGCTGCGAAGCATGTAGCTTTTCGCCACTCACCCCCATATTAAACTCTAAGAGCCACAACGCCTTTCCCTATCGGGAAGCAATCATCGTGAGACTTCATGAGCAGCGGCTGCGAAACGCTAAGCAATGTACCCTTGGCAACCAGGCCTAGACGGGCTAGCTCATCGCAGCGGCTGAAGCAGCGGCTGCGACGGAAAGCTGCCGTCGCAGCCACTAAAGCAGCAGCCGCTCACACTGATTTTGCCCTTTATGATCTCATGAGTCGTTAGTCTGGTGAAAACTATTGTCGAGCATCATAGGACTATTGTCGAACATCGATGCCCGACAATTATCATGCCGTTCCGGAACGTGGATATTGTAGCTGTTATATGCCAGTTTTGGCTAGTAATGGCTAGGGCAGTTGTACAGGTCCTCGAATTCGCTGCTAACAAAGAACAGCCGCGAGGTTATCGTGGTATCGAGCTTGACGGGCTATTGAAGAACTATCAGTTGATAAAGCCTTCCGGAGAGGATATTGCTAACTACCATATCTTCAACGTTAGCGATCTCGAATTCCTTGATACTTTTCGAATAAGAAAGGCCATTTTCCTAGCTCTTAAGCAGTGGATGGGGGATAATACTGTTACGAACCAGAGGTTCTCCAAGATGAGAATGCTCCTCTAGGACTAGCGCGGACGAGCTCCGGGTAAACTACGGAGCTCGCCAAGACCTTGGTGATCTAGTGTGATCTAGTTGATCTAGGACAAGTGGGGTAGATCACGGTAGATCACATAGATCAGAGGCACACTTACCAAAAGATAGGAGGATATATAACGAACGGTTTTCCTATGTAGATAGCACCCAGATAGATTCGTTCTTTAGCTATCAATCTAAGTTTTCAATCAAAGGCATCGTTCTTCGATTAAGGGAAGAGTCCGCAAATCTCTTTAGCGAACAAACTTCTGAATCATTTTTCGCCCTATTGTTACCTGCAAATTAAGAACCCCTTTCGGATATTGCTTATACCTCCAGGTGGTCGTATGACAGGTTCGTTACATTTTGATAGCTCCTTGATCAATAGCCGACGAATAGTTCAAGGCCCAGTTGGGCACAAGCTTTCCTGAACCCAGTGAAGACGATATCACAGAACGGCGTTTAGAAGATAGACGACATATCCGATCGCCATCACTAGCCAGTGAGGGATCAATATCTGGATAAAACATCCTACCCCTTATTAAAAAAGTCCTTTCTTTAATTCTTTAATCGACAACATGGCCCCCCCTACTACTCGGTTTTAAGGAGGACCTTCTTTTTTTCTGCAACAATCCTCCCCGGCTCTTAAGGAAACCATTAAGGTCCAGGAAAACGAACCGGAAGAGGAAGGAAAGGAATCCGACAGCCCGAAAGGCAAGGAAAAAGAACTTACGATTGACGACAAGCTGCATACCTTGATAACTGAACTTCAGGCGGTAAAAAGGGAGAATGCCAGACTCGCTCGACAGCAAAGGTCTTCGATATTGCCTTTATTTGGCGCAAATCAATCCCGCGAAAACACTGTTCCACCCCCTGCTTATTATGGAATGCCAGAGGTCAAGGGCTATAAGCCAACCCCTCCAAAACCCTACGACGGTACCACAGATGTGGAAGGATTTTTGGTCCAGGCCAGACTTTACCTTAAGTTCTATGAGAATTCTTTGACGGAGGATTATCAAAAGGTGATGGCTATCTTTCAGCTGCTTGCTGGAAAAGTTCTCTCATGGTCCGAACCCATTATGAACGACTACCTTGTAAACTACCCTGACCAATTTTCCGACCTGACCAACTATGTCTTCGGCAACTATGAACATTTTGAAGAAAGAATGCGAGCTTTATTTGGAGATTCCGACAGAGAACAGCATGCGGTCGAACAGTTGCACCTTTTCCAGCAAACCAAGTTAGCAGCCGAATATGCGACTGAATTCAATCGCCTTGCATTAGTTTCCAATCTCCCGGAAAGCGCATTGTTCTATCCCTTTTATAACGGCCTGAAATCACAAGTTAAGGATGAGATGTACAAAGTGCCCAAGACTAGCCCCTTCCAGGACTATATTGACAAAACCATCATTGCCGATCGACGTACCTTTAAAAGGTATTTGGAGAAAAAGAGATCCGACAGAAAAAGGGACGATCGAAGCTTTAGCAGCAAGTCCCAAAGAAGCAAAAATAAGGACAGGACCCAGAAGGAAGCGAATACCACTTTTAGGGAACCTAGAAAGGATAAGTCGAATGTTGAATGCTTTAACTGTGGCAAGAAAGGCCATTACAAGAACGAGTGTCGTTCCCCAGCCAAAAGGAACTCCAGGAAGGGAGGGATTCCTCAGAAGAAGGCCCGAACGGCCGAACAAGAAACAGACAGCGAAAGCGAGGAAGAAAAGGAAGTCAATTCTACCTCTTTCCAACAGGAATATACCATCGCGACGACCCACTGTGAACCGAACGGCGACCCAGAGTACGAGCGTTGCCCGATTTGCCAGAATCAAACAGCCAGAGCTTGCAAGTATCATCCCGGACAACCAGCTTCCAGGGTAGCT